>NW_021011566.1:1197640-1466864 GCF_003987935.1 Bombyx mandarina
AAAGTTAAATTAGATAAAGTTTAAACAAAAGGATTTTATTATCATAGACATGAATACAAAAAAGTTAAATTAGATAAAGTTTAAACAAAAGGATTTTATTATCATAGACATGAATACAAAACAGATGGCGCGTAACGGAAAAAAGTGACGCGTAACCGAAAAATGTGACGGTAAATTTTTTTCCAACGCCGATAAGGAAGTTTCACTTCAAAAATAACAATTTTGTTTTTCCTTTGATGTGTCCCCCGTCAGACGGATTCCTTTTGTTTGTTTTAAGTTTATTTTATACAAAAGCTTAGGTCTTTTATTTATCGATTGAGGCACTACGAAGTCTGCCGAGTCAGCTAGTTAGTAATAAAACTAGGAAAGCCAGAAAGTCAAAGGCTAATCGTGGTAGCAATATATGTATAATATAGATCAAACGTTAAAAATATTATCTCTAGTATCCTTATCGAGGGAGAACACAGAAAAAGTTTGTATAAACACAAACGCTGTCCTTTCAGAGTGCTTTGCAAGAAAATACCACGAGTGTGCATTAATTAAATTAGTGTTACTATGGTGTTAGACGTAAAAGATTCACGGCACGTAAAAGGCTCGCACTAATAGCCCACGTCAAAGCGGCCACGGCTCTCAAACAACACAGCCTAATGGAGAACGCAATAACTATACTAAGAGTTTTAGATTGTTTTGAACAAAACTAATTGAAAACTTGTACATATATTTTTGGTGGTAGGACATTTTACTAGTAGTAGGACCTCTTGTTAGGCCGCGCTGATAGGTACTACCATCCTGCCTATTTCTGCCGTGAAGCAGTAATGCGTTTCGCCTTGAAGGGCGGGGCAGCCGTTGTAACTTAGAACTTATATCTCAAGATGGGTAGCGCATTTACGTTGTAGATGTCTATGGGCTCCAGTAACTACTTAACACCAGGTGGGCTATGAGCTCGTCCACTTATCTAAGAAATAAAAAAAAAACTAGTAAGAGCAGTGTTTCGCAGAATCTACCACAGAATTGGAATCGCGACCCACTGAAAAGATCCGGCGAGAAAGTCAGTGGGTTGACGTTGAGAAACATTTTATAAAAAAAAAAATATGTGTAACTGCTGTTCTTTCTGGTTTTTTACATTATCTCATGATTGTTTTTCTATAGTAAAGCAGGAATCGAAGGAACGAGAATCGGAGGTAGTGTGGTATTTGGTAATCAAATTAGGAGGGGGGTACTTTTTGTATACACGGTTTTGAGGAAGCAGGAACTGTAACTTGAGGAAGCCTTTGTTACACACTCGCGTCTTCTAAGTCAATACTTTGTATGCGAGTTTTTATTTTATTATAGGGAATTATCCATATAATTAATTATTTTATGTTGCTACGCGACCTTGTGTCTTTGCGAACAATCAAAATTAAATTAAGAACGATCGAAAGACACAAAAACCTTTCCTTTAAAATCTGTGCTATTTAAATGTATATACACTAAAAATTATAAACACGATATTATTATTAAATTCTAATATTCAATTTATAATTTATTATGTTTAAAGTTTCGACTGCTTACATAAAACCAGTTTTGTCGTAATTTAAGATGAATTTAATAAATTTTATATCGTGTTAACTGACTTCAAATATAAATTAATAGTGACCAATTAATTAAATTTAATTATCAAAATTTACCGACACCAAGTAAATTTAAACAAAAAAAAACCTAATTAAATTGTTTTTTTTTTTACAGAAAAGTATGAAATAAGAACAAAATAGAAACATGGCCGACACAAATTTGCACAATGAAGCGGTTCAACGCCTCAATGACGTCACAAGGAGATCAGATGAGATCCCGTATGCTGATGAATGCGTAGAGCTTGATCTTAGTCAAACAGATGAACCAATACGACCACAGCGTTACAAAGACATCGAACGAGGAGAAAACCAAACAACGAAGCGGGTTGACGAGAAGCAGACAAAAGACTTAGATAAAGTACATTCCTCACCTGACAGCGACACTATCGTTGTAAACACCCCTGAAGGAACCCTATACATCACCCTAGAACCGGATAAATCTAAGCCGAGCAGCCCTAGCGCGCAGTCCACGGACCTCAGCGAATCAACATCAAAAGTTTTCGGAGCTAAAGAGTCTAATGATATGATTGATAACGAGAGAGCAGTAGAAGCGAGGAGATCAAATCTGAGACGAAACAGCATATCGATGCCTGCCCTACAGAATTTGGAAATAGAGGTGTTCAGGCAACAGTACGCGAATAATCCGGAAGACGGGGTGAGTTTTATTTTATACTAGCTGACCCGGCAAACTTCGTTGTGCCTCAATCGATAAATAAAAGTCCTAAACTTTTGTACAAAATAAACTTAAAACAAACAAAAGGAATCCGTCCGACGGGGGACACATCAAAGGGAAAACAAAATTGTTATTTTTATTTAATTCCGAGCATTTATATATTTATCTACCTTTTAAACCTTCTCTGGACTTCCACAAATAATTCAAGACCAAAATTAGCCAAATCGGTCCAGCCGTTCTCGAGTTTTAGCGAGACTAACGAACAGCAATTCATTTTTATATATATATAGATAAGTAGATTGTTGAATAACTTCAAAATAATAGGCCAACTCACTGGTCAATACGGATAATTCAGGTCTAGATAAAAACCGAATGAAAATCCTTATAGGCGTGTATAGTAAATACTAATCCTAAGTACTACTCGTATATTGATTGCTAAGCCAAAGCAATGGCGGCGATATTGATCAAGCTGTCGCAGCCTAAGACATAAGACGGCCGTTGTACTCAAATTAAATGACACGGTTGTATCAGTATTCAATAGTCGCATGCAGGTACCCTTTTTTCTCAGGAAGCACCTTTGAACGAAATTTGTGAACGAATTTTTATATGAATAAATGAAATCTTATAAAAAAAACAATGTAACTACTGGTGATAAGAGGTTCTATGAGCCCTTCTGTCTCGACCGCGAAGTAACTGACGCGTTCTGTTTTGAAGGGCCGTAATTTGAGAGCTTTTGTTTTGGTGAGAGTTTTCTTTTATTTGTTTTACTGCACGGGCGAGCGAGCGAGAGACACGGATCTCCCGGTGCTCATAGATTACCGGAGCAGTAAGATATCATAACGACTGTCCAACCAGTCCAACTCTTAAAACAGGAACATGACAGTTCGCAAATCGTGGCCGTCTGCTCATTCTTCTGCTATCAGCGCTAAAACATAAAGCATCGCAATTGAAATCAGTCATTCGTATTCGTAGCTACTCATATTCTGTGATGCTTACTTCATAATTTACAACAAAAAAACACTTCACAGTCAATTAGTAAAAACACATCAACTGAATAAGTTGTAGTAACGAAACAGTAGTTAAAGGATAATGACTTTTCTGGACAACAAATTAAAGACGTTAATAGATTTTTTTAATATATTAATGCCGATTGAAAAAAATTCACTGCAAAAAATCCGAGGTCATTGACTTCGAGTAATATCATTAAGGCGGATGTATTGTTTGTCTATACATATACTGTACATATATAAAACACACACTGTACACACATAAAGTGGTAACTTCTTTTTTGAAAGTTACTTTGGAGCATTTTGTAAAAAAAAATTGGTAAAGCAGTAGATTCTGCGTCAATTCAATTTCTTGGATATTATAATTATTATTACTGGCGGTAGGACCTCTTAAGAGGCTTTCAACACCTTACCCTGGTCAGTGATCGCGGGGGCGCTTGAATATCACTGCGTCCCTGCGTACCTCCGCCGGCTGATCGGTTCCTATCTTGAGGACAGGTCGGTCGTATGCACCGGACACGGGGGTGCGGTGCTCCGCTTTCCGGTCGAGCGCGGTGTTCCACAGGGGTCGGTCCTTGGCCCTCTTCTGTGGAATATCGGCTACGACTGGGTCCTGCGGGGTGTCCTTCGCAGCCCTCTCCCGGGCCTACGCGTTGTGTGTTACGCGGATGACACGTTAGTCATAGCTCGGGGGAAAGACTACCATGAGTCTGCCCGTCTTGCCTGCGCAGGGGTGGCATTCGTCGTCGGTAATATTCGGAGGTTGGGCCTCGAGGAGGCGCTCGAAAAATCCCAGGCCCTGCTGTTTCCACAGGGCTGGGAGAGAGCCGCCGCCCGGGGCCCACCTGGTGATTGGAGGCGTCCGCGTCGAGGTTGGGGTAACCGGGTTGCGGTACCTCGGCCTCGAATTGGACGGTCGTTGAAACTTCCGCGCTCACTTCGAGAAGTTAGGCCCTCGGCTGATGGCGACGGCTGGCTCGTTGAGCCGGCTCTTGCCAAACGTTGGGGGGTCCGACGCAGTAGTACGTCGTCTCTACGTGAGGGTGGTGCGGTCCATGGCACTATATGGGGCCCCCGTGTGGTGCCGCGCCCTGACTCGCAGGAACATCGCGGCCCTGCGACGCCCGCAGCGTGCAATCGCGGTCAGGGCGATCCGTGGATACCGCACCGTCTCCTTCGAGGCGGCGTGCGTTCTCGCCGGGACGCCTCCCTGGGACCTGGAGGCGGAGGCGCTCGCCGCCGATTATGCGNCTACCCGAAAAAAAAAAAAAAAAAAGGACCTCTTAAGAGTCCGCACGGGTAGGTGCCACCACTCTGTCTATTTCTGCCGTGAAGCAGTAATGCGTTTCGGTTAGAAGGGTGGGGCAGCCGTTGTAACTATACTGAGACCTTAGAACTCATATTATCTCGTCTCTATCAAGGTAGATGGCGGCATTAACGTTGTAGATTTCTATGGGCTCCAGTAACCACTTAACACCAGGTGGGCCGTGAGCTCGTCCACACACCTGAGCTATAAAAAATATAAATAAAAAAATACTACACTTTTTTCTATGTAATCTCTGGTGGCCTAAAGGCCTATTCCAGCTATTCACGGACTGGTAGGTGAGCTCACGGGCTCAGCCTGAAAGAGTTTGCCCGATGTGGGTATCGAACCCGCGACCCTGGGCGCAAAAGTCATGCGCGCTAACTACTGCACCACCGGGTCAGTTACATTCGAATATATTTCTTTGTTCTTTCGTAAAATTAGAGCAGCTTAAAAGATAACAGATCTGATTACGTATCTAGATGTAGATTATAGATCTTAAATGTTATCATAGGCGGTAGAACTCTTTCAAAGAGTGTTAACCTCGTCCTAATTAAGCGACAAAGACTATTCTAAAAAATTTTATTTGTTTAAAGAATGCTAATTGTTGTATTTTCTATCTTCAGTCATCTTTAAACGGGCTTGAAAAGAGTTTTGAGCGCTACGGAACGGATAGGCTGTGTTTCTAATATTTCGGATAATCATGAACGATGTCTTACGGCAAATATTAAACCAATCCTGATTTCCTTGCCATATGGCCCCAGATCTATGCTCTCCTTATCTTTACTGATAGCGTGTCGTATTGTAAGCACGGACGCCTGCCAAAATACTACTGGAATCTTCAGGATTAGTGCTAATGAAATTTCGACCTTACGTATCAAGGAGGCTTCAAAATTCACGTCTTGGTTTCTGGGTACCGGAAATCGTTAATTTTATAGGTTAAGAAAAAGGTAGATCGTCCGTAATCAAAGATTTTAAGTGAAATTACAACATCGTGACGAAATCAGCTCGGCTAAAATGAGCTTCAAACGGAGCAGACAAAATGCTTGGATTTAGGGGACGGCAAAAATTAGTGATATCTGACCTAAGTAACAGAAGATCAGCGATATGAAGCATAGTTTTTGGTCGGAAAACTCTTTAGTGTATCAATGAGTATATCAGAGGAAGTGGAAAAGCAGCCCCAGTTATTGATAAATTACAGAGCGGACGGTTAGCGTAGTATGAACATGTGATGCGTACAGAGAAGATGCATGTGACTAGGAGATGTATGGAAATGGTAGTGCAAGGTAGAGGGGGAAGAGGTCGACCGAAGAAGACATGGATGGAGTGTGTGAATGACGATTTGAGAGAAAGAGGAGTGAGGAGTGAATGTTGACATGACGGCTGATAGAGGAAAATGGAATAGAAAAATTCGCTGTGCCGACCCCACCCAATGGGATAAGGAAAATTATTTAAGGACTGGAGAGCCTTGAAATTTATCCCAAAAGCCTAGCGTTCATACTCGCTAAGTTAGTAGCGGAATATTATTCCTGGCACGTTTGATGGTCGATTTTATTCTTCGGGTAGACCATCTAATTACATTTCATTCATTACTTATGCTGATATTGTTATTGACAGGTGTCATGGTTGCATGTTGTGATTACATGACCAAGTTTTGTATTTTCAATGGGCATGTTAAATCACGTCAGGTTTTCTTTAAATAATTTAGACTCTAAGCATTTGAACCTTTACCGACTGTTGTCTCTCGGTAACACAAAGCGCAGTGTGAAGGATCCTCCCGAAGAATTGTCACAAAATTTAGCACGAAACACTCTTTATCTCGATAGATAAAGAAATTACCCTGTGGATTTGTTCCATTATCTACGAGACTAAGTCTTTATCGGAACTTTGTTGACTATCGCGAATTTGATAAAAATTGAGGAAACAAAACCAAGTCTTCAGACTTCATTACATTTTATCTTGTGTCAGTTGGAATTACAGTGCGGAAGAAACAACGGTGAAACGTATTCATGAGTGCTCACTGTTCAGAGCTTACATAGCTGCTGTAACATGGTCGTTGCGTTTAGTGTTCACTCACAAAAATCCATCAAAAGTGTGAAGATCCAAAAAATCTGTGTACGATGTTAGATCATTCAAGATAACGTCAATCAATTTTTAGAGGATTTTTTTTATAGGAAATACACTAAAACCACGATTATCTAACATCAAGTACATCTAGAACATGGGAGCTAGAAAGAAACCGAATTTGAAGGTTAAAATCCCTTCATACCCACACGATTATGTCGCCATGCCCCCGGAGACCAGACGGCTTATTCTGGAAGCCAATCGCACACCAAACGACATCAGATACATTGACGATGTCAGTCCAAACACGTCCAGAATCGGTTCCGAAGCCAGCATACCCGATGACAGAAGACCTATCACACCTGAAATTAAAATTAGTGAACCTAAAAATGGGGAAGAAGCCAAGGCAGACGGCTTATCCGGTGACAGTCCGGTCGTGTACACGAACCGGTTAAAACGCGGCTCCGTCTCTGTACCGGAAGGTCTCAAGAGCTATGATGCTCCTAAAAAAGAATATTTTAATGTAAGTTTATTCTGTATTTATTCTTAAAGACTAACTATACTGAGATCTTAGAACTTATATTATATTAAGGTGGGTGGCGCATTTACGTTGTAGATGTCTATGGGCTCCAGTAACCACTTAGCACCAGGTGGGCTGTGAGCCCGTCCACCTCTCTAAGCAAGAATATTTTTGATGTTTTTTTAGTAGTAGAAATACGAAATCGGAGTCAGTGATTCTCCTGCATGGTGGATTTATTGTGGAATCAAGTTTTCTTTTATTGCGACTGGTTATTTCATTGAAGTTACTAGTTTAGAGTAACATTGACAAAAACTGGTATACTCAGGTAGACAAGAGGTCAAATTCTATAGTAGATTTAGCAAACGACACGGTGAAAAGTACTCTCTTTGTAAGTTCTGATACTGGAGTTTTCTTTGCTATTCTTCTTCCTATTCGTACACTCTTGACAGAGTGGTCGTGGTCATGCATCAGTCGGATCCTGCGATACCGATGCTCTCGCGATGCGACGCCATATGGCACGATGTTTCGCAGAGTGAGAGCAAACATTTATGTTGGAGTGAGTCACAGATTTTATGAGGTCCGTCCATCGTGTTGGAGATCGTCCGCGAG
This sequence comes from Bombyx mandarina, assembly GCF_003987935.1. Next base: position 1,205,427 of record NW_021011566.1, read on the forward strand.
ACCTTTTGCCCTCGACTTTCCCTTGCACCACCAACTTTTTTTTTTTTCTTTGCTATGGACATCGTAAATTGAATTTAGTTTAAACTGCAAAGCCTAAAGCCATAAAGCAACGTAAACGTTTTGAGATATTCAGAAATATTTAATGTTTAAAATACATTATCGCAGTCTCTGCGGCCAGGGGCAGTGTAAGCATCAATAAACTATATTTCCCTCAGTTAACATTTGATATTTTTTATGGTTTTCTCGGTATCTGCCGCCAAGCACTCATGCGGTTAAGTTGAGACCGGCCACGATGTGATCTTGATAATCTCCGGTAATAACTTAGCATCAGTGAGCTCTTTCGGCTATTTTTTTATTTTATTTTATTGCTTATGATTGTGGACGACCTCACGGCCCACGTGGTGTTAAGTGGTTACCAGAGCCCATATTATTATAATATTTACAATTTATTTATAGATATTTACAACGTAAATGCCGCCACCCACCTTGAGATATGAGTTCCAAGGTCTCGGTATAGATACAACCGCTGCCCCCAACCTTCCAACCAAAACACACTACTGCTTCACGGCAGAAACAGGCAGGGTGGTGGTACCTACCCGTACGGACTCACAAGAGTTCAATTTTGGTCGGATCGCGAGCCGTAATAATGTCATTGAGAAAATATACAGTATACTTGACTATATAGTTTCATACTGCGTTCCTTAAAATATTATGGATATATTTAGGTGCTAATAACAATTGTCATTGTTCGCAACGCTGTGTTTGAGTTTATGATTAGGTATATTAGTCTAGTCGGAATTTGCTTTTAACGTTTCTGAAAGGCGATTGCCTGCAGCAGAGATGCGAATGTCGCGATGGATGTGTGGAGTAACGAGAATGGATAGAATACGGAATGAATATGTTAGAGGAAGTGTGAAAGTGGCACCTGTGACAGAGAAGCTGAGAAGTGCGCGTTTGGGTTGGTATAGACATGTGATGATATGAAATGAAAATGAGGTTGGTAAGAGAATGTTAACTATGAATGTGGAAGGATATAAAGGAAGAGGTAGACCTAAGAAGAAATGGATGGATTGCGTGAATTACGATATGGGTAAGAGGGGAGTGAGCGAAGAAATGGTATATGATAGAAGAGTATGGAAGGAGAAAACATGTTGCGCCGATCCCAGGTGACTGGGAGAAGGGCAGGATAATGATGATGATGTTTCTGATAGAGTGCCATCGAAGAGCAATAGGTGGCGCTCGAGTCAAGGCAATAAATGCGTTTTGTGCTCGTGATTAGATAGTCTACGTGGCACTGCTCTTGCTAGGGCTAGTGTTAGCAACGTCATCAGGTTAGAGCCTCGTGAGCTTAACTACTAGTTCAGTTACATTGGCATAGAACCCAAAGCCTACCAACTTAGAAAAAAAGAGTTAAATAGTTATAATGAAGCGAGGCCAGTAATACCTAAATTCTGTGACAGTTTCAACTCGTCTTTAAAGTTGTTATGAAAATGTTATCTAAGATAAAAATATATGACGAAGCTGTGACCTCAAAATCCATATCACAATAATATGATTGTATACAAAAATAATAAGATATATTTCATATTGTGCATGGGTAAACGGCCTTTTTTTGCTAAGTGGTTACTGAACTTCATGGGACATGAGTTCAAAATCTCATTTGTATTAACGACTGCTTTGCGAGACAGAAAATGATAAATGGAGTTATCTACCTCTGCGAACTTACAAAACGCTCCATCATCACTAGATGCCAGTTGCCAAGCAATACTCTGCTCTTACTGGTGGTAGGAATTCTTGTGAGTCCGCACGGGTAGGTACGACCGCCCTGCCTATTTCTGCCGTGAAACAGTAATGCGTTTCGGTTTGAAGGGTGGGGCAGCCGTTGTAACTATACTGAGATCTTAGAACTTATATCTCAAGGTGGGTGGCGCATTTACGTTGTAGATGTCTATGGGCTCCAGCAACCACTTAACACCAGGTGGGCCGTGAGCTCGTCCAACGGGAAAAAAAATTAATTTGTTGTCTGTAAAGTCGGAAGTACGGACGATAGCCCACTGAGTTTCTCGCCGAGTCTTCTCAGTGGGTTGCGTTTTCGATCCGGTGGTAGATTCTACGTAGCACTGCTCTTGCTAGGGCTAGTGTCAGCAACGCCCTCAGGTTAGAGCCCCGAGAGCTCACCTAACCGCTCGGTTACGCTGGCATAGCCTCTCAAGGCTACCAGCTTAGGTAGGGAAAAAAACGGAGGTTAGTTTTACGTCATCACGTTAGTAGCATAACTATTCGAACTGCTAGCTCTGACGTAACGCGAGAAGAGAGATAAACTTATCACAAGTCAACGCTTGGGCCGATTGTGCTTCTCTATCTCTCTCTAGCGCTCTCGCTTGCACGCTTAGGCTAAGGCGGAACGTGACACTTTTTCGTGCGTGCAGCCATTGTTCAACGATTTATAAGGTGTTATCACGTGAAAAGATAGACAGAATCATATAATATATTAAATGATGGAATATCAATTATGGAATCATCATCATATATCAATTGAATATGCAATTTCGAAAAGGGCACATCTCTGAAAATGTAAAATGTTCAGGAAATGAAAAAAACTGATTATTTTCTAAAGCAGTGTAAAATTTAAAATATTAACTTTTGAGATATATTTTAGTGTTAATTAGCAATTGAAAATTACTGGAATTATTATAAACTGGGTGTAGGTAAGTCTCAAAACTACATGTGTATGAAAAAACGTTTTTGCCAAAATATGCGACATGTGCCCTTTTCGAAATTGCATATTCAATTATATAATTGTTAAAGAATGAGTCAGTCGAGCAACGAGCTAATAATTTAGTTTACGAAAAGCATTTAACTTCTTAAATAAATAATCTATATATTAATACGTGAAGCAAAAACTTTGTATCCCTTTTTACGAAAATTGCGCGGACGGTGAAATTTTACACACTTATAGAGAATATAGAGAAGAAGTGCACAATGCTAATATTTTTTTTAAATAATGCATAAAAGATACATTAAATCCATAATAAACACACGCATGCATACTATTTATTGTCAAACTTTTGTTCTTGACGTCTGTTGTCAAATTGAGAATAGATATTGTTTGTCTTTGTTAATATTTTTTATAGTGTAGTCTTGGCGAAATTTGTGATTATAGAAGTATAAAATACAATCATAATAGTGTACAAACTTAAAATTCCAATTAATTATAGTCGAATTTCGACTACTGCGGGACCTCTAGTATAAACAAAATCCTACGGATTAGCTGCAGCACCTTTGACAATGAAAGTTACTTGAGCACCCGATGACCTAAATTACATAACGACATCCCGCCGGGGCATGTTCATGTTAGGACCCTCGATTTGCACGTGTAGAAGTCCTTGGCTTTCTTAGTTGTATTATCTGGGCATTAATAACTTTACACACAGCGCGAAAAACCTAGTACATAATTATACAAAAGCTGTATTTTTTGTCATTGGTGTTAAATTCCGAAAGCCCACCGAGAACATTCTTCAGGAAACATGAGATCGATATTTCAATTGTATAACAGTTTTCTCAATATTCAAGCTGGATCGTACAAACTGGTTCAAACTTACTGGTGGTAGGACCTCTTGTGAGTCCGCACGGGTAGGTACTACCACACTGCCTATTTCTGCCGTGAAGCAGTAATGCGTTTCGGTTTGAAGGGTGGGGCAGCCGTTGTAACTATACTGAGAACTTAGAACTTATATCTCAATGTGGTTGACGCGTTTACGTCGTATGTTTCTATGGGCTCCAGTAACCACTTAACACCAGGTAGGCCGTGAGCTCGTGCAACCATCTAAGTAAAAAAAAAGCGCTTAGCGACAAAAGTAGGCAGAATTCTAGTACTTTTTGACAGCATTAGGTATGCCATATCAAGAATAAGTAGTTAAACACTAATTTCCAGTCGCCCGGTAGTCGAAATTCGACTATAATTAATTGAAATTATAAGGTTGTACACTATTATGATTGTGTTTTCAAAGACTATTATAATCACAAATTTCGCTAAGACTACACTACAGAAAAATATTAATAAAGACAAAGAATATTTAATCTATTCTCAATTTGACCACAGACGTCAAGAACAAAAGTTTGACAATAAATAAATAGTATTAATGCGTGTGTGCGTCAAATACATGGTAGTGTGTGTAATGTTTTCTTTATTGATTTAACGTATCTATTACGCATTATTTAAAAAAAATATTATAATTGGGAACTTCTTCTCTATATTCTCTATAAGTGTGGAAAATTTCATACTCCTCCGTCCGCGCAATTTTCGTAAAAAGGGATACAAAGTTTTTGCTTCACGTATTAATATATATGTCGTGGATAACGACTTTTAGTTGTCGTGGATAACGACTTTTAGTAATATTAAGACGGTGGTTTTGATTATTATTTTAAATGATGAAATGCTGTTTTGATAAATATCACAAAACGAAGGGTAGACTCCGTAACGCCACAATATAAAATGGCGGTACGTGGACAGAGTCGTGGCATTCCGTGTCAGACAGTTATTCCGTCCGTATCAGTCAGTGAGTCTCAGTCAGTCAGTCAGTCGGTCTGTCGGTATGTGCAACGAAACTGTCGGTTTATCCTGTCATTGTGAAAGTTGTGTGTGTTGAGTTTCAATAATTATTACTGAAAAGTTTTATTGACTAAACTGAGTTCAATCGAATACAAGCGATGACGGAACCTACCGCTCAGCCATCCCTGACGTGTGCCGACATATAAATATAGGAGTTCGCATTATGAGCGACATTGAAAGTTTATGGACCCGAGTTGCACGTCCCATTTATAACTATTTACGTGTCAGCAATTTGATCTGCCCCTGATCCTTACATTCAGTTATTCAGTGTGTCTTGCGTCGACCCGCGACCCTAACACGTAAACGTTTGAGATTGTCATTCAATAGATAAAAGTATCAAATAATAGTGCGGTCAATTAAAGCAGTGTTTTTTTTTGTATAAACTTTACAAAGAACTTAAAATTTTCTTTTCGACTTTTAAAAGTTTCGGTAAAATTAAGAGCGCGTTTCCATTTGCAAATGTGCTGCATCCTATATGTTATAAAATAATATGTAGTTGTGTTTGTTTTGTGATACTCTTGTATTATATTTCTAGACATTAACAATGCTTCAAGAATTCACGAGATAGTAATATTCGTAGTTTTTTATTGTTGCAAATTAGCAAACGTTGACCTATATATTGGTACGGGGCTGACGGTGCTCAAGGACTCTGGCAATGGCAGGAGTACGACAAGCTCGCTGCCAGTTCACAGATACAATATACTACCTCCCTGCCTATTTCTGCCGTAAAGCAGTAATGCTTTTCGGTTTGAAGGACGGGGCAGCCGTTGTACTGTTAAAAGTGAGACCTTACAACTCATGTCTCAAGTTGATGACGTTGTAGATGTCTATGGGCTCCGGTAACCACTTAACAGCAGGTGGGCCGTGAGCTCGTCCACCCATCTAAACGACAAAAAAAAATCCGATACATATTTAAACAAATATCTGAAAGAGAATAAAAGAAGAATATCTGTGTACTGACATCAACGTACAGCTTGTTTCTGCCGTGAAAGAATAGTATATACCGGCTGGAAGAGCTTTAATACGCTTTCATTAGCTTGCTGGTATATATCGAAGTAACGGAATCTTTCAGCGCAATTTTCACGAACTTCGAGAAATTTGACTTGAAAATTTCCACGACTGATGACACAATTATGACAATACCCCAATTTTATTACTTTGTCTTTACATATTGAACAACATAACAAAAATGATTAATTTGACGTAGTTTAAAAACTAAAAATCAACTAAACTAATCCTGTAACTAAATAAAAAATTACTTTACTATTTTTAAAACTATTTTTATTTGCTTTCAATTGGCTTGGATTGGATGATTTGGATGTTGTTAAAAAGGTCAAGTTGCTTTTTTTGTCAATTGAACTGAGATTCTTGCTGGGTTTTTTTTTCAGTTATAAAACTGCATTCTGAATCTCTAGTAAAGTCGTGGCTATTTAAAAGCGCTAGTAAATCCATAGATAGTTCAATTATTATAGATGAACCACATATTTTATTTCGAATAAAAATAAATACTACAATAAGGTATAAAAATACTTCATTATTTATAAAGAGAAAAAAAAAAGCAGAACTAAATAAGAGAAGTCAAGAAATAAGCTAGAGCTACCTTTGGGGGGCGACGATACTTCTGTAATGTAAATGGGTATCGAAAACCACTTAACACCAGGTGGCCTGTGAGCGCATTCATCCATCTGGTGTCATAAAATTCACATTTAGACATACATACCGAATAATTTCAAATATAACTACTACTTAAATTCATTGATAAGTAATTCAAATCAAAATTAATCTTTACGTTCATAATAAGGGTAATTGTCGAAAACATTGAAATGGATAACGAATCTAAATTCAATGCGATAGCGCATAAATTCAAATATCGGTCTCCGCTGTGGATTGAGTCGGATTCGGACATCAGCGGCAGTTCAGATGGAGTCCAAGGCATCTGCAGTGACGATAGCTCATGCAACAGTGGAAGCTCCGGAAGCGTCAACAACTACTTGGACTCTGAGGTTAGCGGCGTAACGTTCAATTATGCTTGGCATGTTTTATTTTGCAAATTATATTCGAATGAGAATATTTCCAGTCCTATATTAAACTTGTGACTCAGTAAGAATTACTTAAACTTAATAGATTCTTCGTACGATAAGCTTAGGTCGGAATGTGGACAATTAGTTGCATTAATTGTATATTTTATAAACTACTTGTGTACCTATAAATCAGTGCAAATAATAAATCAGTAGAAACGTCTCTATATTGAAGAAAAGCAATAAAAATATTTTTTATTTTATTTTATATATTACAATTTTTTTCCCATGTCGTTGACATGGCTCTTAATATTACGTTTAAATTTATTTATTTATTTTTATGTTTTGCCTAATGTAAGGGCTATGGATCGGGAGTTTTTACTTAATTTTTTTTTTTTTTTGCTTACAATCTTACAATCCTTAAGCTTACACATCTATTTTTATATTTCTCAGGTTATATTTTTTACACATAATTTTTTTTTTTTTTCTCTGTGTTTTATTTCTTATGCTAACACAATTTGTCTAACTATCTAATACAATTTCTATGATATACAATTTATACTTACTATATATTGCTACCATAATAAAGTTATATTAGGGATAATTAAGAAGAGTAATAGAATATAATAAGCCAGCGATTTTTTTGTCTGTTTGTTTGTCTCACACGTTTCTGGCAGTAATGAACAGATTTTTATGTGATTTACATAGGTAGACCCAGTGGCGGATTTGCAGTCTCGGCCGCCCCTTTCTCAGCATCCATCATATAGTCTACATAATGAAATTACTTTATTGCCAACTTTTATCTAAATAGATTTAGAGATTTAGGAATAAAAAATTGTTTAGGGTAAATCCGCCACTGGGTAAACCGAGATTGAGTTGAAATGGAATAATCTTTTCACTAAAATATTTCGAAAATTTTATAATTACGCGTATTCATAGTTTTTCGGAATTTACTTTGATACTGCTGGACGTTAAATCGCAAATTATATTAATACATACGAAAGAAGCTCTGTCTGCCCAATACATTTTCACGCCCAAACCACTCAACCGATTTTGATGTAATTCGGCTTGGAAATAGTTTGAACTCTGAAAATTAATATAGGTTATCTTTGACTCGACTTTTAAGCGTGGTTTTTCGACCAAGCTTTATGGAGTGTACACAGGTAAAACTAGATGCGGAAAGCACATTATACAGGTTAATATTAATTCGATCTAAAGGTGCCAATTAAAACTTGAAAAAAATTATACAATAAAGAGGAGAAATCATAGTTTTTTTCTATTAAAAAAAAAGATGCCTGTCTTAACGTAGCATTTTTTCCATAATTATTATTATTAAAATATACTCATCGTTCCTATTACCACCTATATTTAATAAGCCGCGATACGCTATTAGAAGTTAATGCATAATGGAGTTAGAAATTAAACCTTGCCTTGGTGACATCTTCCTTAACTAGCAGTATGTTAACATTTTCATTAAAATTATTTCAAAGAAAGTCGATGAAGCGCCATCTGTTATCTGATGAGTAAAAACACGGCTTACAAATTGAAATATTTTACTAGTTCTTTTATTATGCGCTAGATGGCAGTAACTTAAATTAAAACGGTTAGCTGCGTGTAACATTATTTCGCTCACATGAAATATTTGTTTGACTTGTACGAATCTTTCATAACAAAAGTTATGAAATAAAACATTATAATTTTCTACGAATTAATACAAGTACATCATCACCGTGGATTGACCTCATGAGTGATAATTGCAATTAAGCATTTGTGTACTAATTTTTGTTTTTAGAATCTGTTACAATTTGAGCAATTTACCATAATTTATTAACCTTTCAACTGCCATGTGGGTCAACGTTGCCCTACGTGGCGCACATAAGTAATTATGTCGATTTCTGTTACTATTTGTATTATTATTGCCTAATTAAATTAAATTATTGCAGTAAAGCGCAGTGCAATGCGCAACTGGAAGATACTGCGACTAGTTATTAGTAAAACTGTGCCATAACTAGGTAATATAGTCTTCGTTATTTTAAACCAAATATTATTGTAAAAACCTTTAATTTGTTGTCGAAATTTAACAATTGCTCTGCTCTAGCCACTATCGATTCTGGGAACTCTTATGATGTGGTCATATCACTGCATTTTCAGATCGTCCTTAACGACAATGAAATGTTTCTGGTATTTAAAATTACCTAGGTATGTCACTTTCCTTTTGTCTGACGTTATATTTTCAATTTAAATCATCTATACATATAAATAAAATTGGAGTGTCTGTTTAAAATATAAACTGAAATAACCGCTTTTTACTACATGCATATGAACATATACACGGTACATACACCAAAATAACATTTTTTTACAATTTTGTCTGTCTGTCTGTCTGTTTGTTTGTTCCGGCTAATCTCTGGAACGGCTGGACCGATTTGGACGGGACTTTCACTGACAGGTAGCTGATGATATAAGGAGTAACTTAGGGTACTTTTTTAGACTAGCTTCGCCCCGCAGTGTCTCCCGCGATACGAAAATAACCGCAGGTAGCGTCGCGGGACTCAACTATTCAATAATAAAATTTAATGTTTCCGAAGCGAAGCGACGGCGGGTCGCTAGTCTTAAAAACATCAAAGTTGTTAGTAAGGTTTTTAATACCATTTTTAACCGTTACTGATAGGCTATAGTGCCGAGCCATGCTAGAGCATGTGTAATAGAGATTTATTGATCCATAGAGACAGATCAGCTCTCGGCCAATCTAGTATTTATAGACATCACCAACGTTAATGCCTCCACTTACCTGAAAACTCGAGAGCGAAGTCTCAACTATATAGCAGCGGGGCTGTCACATCTACTTCGCGGAAAAATAGGCAGCTGACCGTGCCAAAAATATTCAATAATTAATTTAATATGTGTAATTTGATTACATAAACAATAGCAGAACGCATATACTCTCCCCAGATGTTTCCCAAATGTTTTTAAAACCAATAAATAATACATATCATAAACAGAACAGTTTCCGGTATTGATTGCCTCTTATTAACTTTTTACTATTCTCACTAAGAGTACGATTCAATATGATAATAATGAAGTCTTAAAATCAAAATCAAACCAAATTAATCAAAATTGCTTTGAATCGGCATTGGTATTATGTTATGGGCTTGGAAATGGTTTATCAGACCGTAACTGCACTAACTTCTTTTTTTAATTACACATGTAGGCAGACGAGCATACGGCCCACCTGATGGAGAGTGGTTACCGTCGTTCATGGACGTTAGCAATGCCAGGGGCAGAGCCAAGCCGCTGCGTACCGTTTCTTGGTCATATTAATACCAGGATTGATGATGATTGATGATTGTCGTCAGATCCCGGATCACCATCGGAGCTCAGCGTCGGCGTTCAGTGACGGAGACAACACAGTGGATGAAAACAATGGAATTCTCTCGGACGATGATAAGCCGAAGTAAGTTTTATTGATGTTTGTATTTAACACAGTAGTTCCTTCGGCTTCCGCGAGCCGTGGACATAATTAAAACTGCTTTTACAGTTTAGTCCCGCGTTCTTTGTTTGTACGTGACCACGAATGCTTTAATCTATTTAGTGCTGAGCTTATTTTCACATAGGTATTCTGCAGAAATTGCCAAGGGTTTTATTTTTTTAAACCTGGAGTCATGGTCCAGACGGCTGGCTGATCCTTCGGCTGCTCGTAGGACCATCGAGGCGATTCGCCCGGTCCTTGTGGATTGGGTGAATTTTGACAGAGGACGCCTCACTTTCCGGCTCACGCAGGTGCTCACTGGACATGGTTGTTTCGGTGAGTTCCTGCACCGGATCACACCCGAGCCGACGGTAGAGTGCCACCATTGTGGTTGCGACTTGGACACGGCAGAGCATACGCTAGTCGCCTGCCTCCCCCCCCCCTCCCCCTGCATGGGAGGGGTGGCGCCGTGTCCTCGTCGCAAAAATGGGAAACGACTTGTCGTTGCCGAGTGTTGTGGCATCGATGCTCGGATCGAAGTCGTGGAAGGCGATGCTCGACTTCTGCGAGTGCACCATCTCGGAGAAGGAGGCGGCGGGGCGCGTGAGAGACGCACAATTCCGCCGCCGTCGAGCGGGGGCCAGGGAGGCGGATCTCGCCCAAGCCCTGGCCCTCTAAGTGTTTCGGGTCACCTTCACATGTCGGTCTGGGGACCGGCGAAAGGGGCCTAAGAAGACGACGTGCAAGCTGCTCTGCACGCGTTTTACGCAAGAGTATCCGGGTGATGGAAGGCCGGCTATCCTCGACCCACGCTGGTTTTGACTCAGCGGGGTATTCCGTAGGATAACCCATTGTAACCGGCGCCATCTAGGCGGGCTCCGGATAGCCTGCCGACCGAGAGGGCTGGTGGTCGTGGCGCCGACGACCGCCGGTCCGGCGTCCCGAGGGGGAGGGTGATGGGAGAGATGTGCTCCGCACTAAACGCTTCACTTTCCCCCCTTTGCCTTTTCATGAGTTCTGTCTCATGCGAGGTTTGGACGTTGGTTGTTGAGCGACAGGAAGTTTTAGTCAGTTCGACTCTGACATGCCCCGCCCTTCATCCCCAGGGGAAGGTGGAAGTCCGGCGATTTCCTCCTGACAAAAAAAAGGGATTTTTGAAAAAAATACTTAATAAAAAAAACTTTAAGTTCAAAAAATCAATGCTAAAATCAGTAATTTTTCATGGTTATTTCATAAATTTGATTAAGTTATTAAAAAGTTATACGTGCGTGCGCTAAAACACGTCCATACAGGTCAATGCCTAATACCTATAATCGAACTGCGCAAGAGTCGGTATTTCGACGATCCGCGCTTTATACGCATTGACATTGTCCTACCACCTACCAACTCTTGCCACCAGTAATAACATTAACATTATTACTGGTGGTAGGACCTCTTGTGAGTCCGCGCGGGTACGTACCACCGCCCTGCCTTTTTCTGCCGTGAAGCAGTAATGCGTTTCGGTTTAACGGGTGGGGCAGCCTTTGTACTGTTCAAAGTGAGACCTTACAACTACTCATATCTCAAGGTGGGTGGCGGCATTTACGTTGTGGATTTCTATGGGCTCCAGTAACCACCTAACACCAGGTAGGCTGTGAGCTCGTCCATCCGTCTAAGCAATAAATAAATAAAAAATATTTCATATCAGTCAGCTTGTAATGCTAAAGGCATTTTCACATTCACATAGAGAAGTATATTGTTATTCAGTAGATAATTACGATTTATTACCAGGTGACTTTTTCTGCTCATCTATATAGCTAATAAGTAAATATAAATTGAAGAATACTTGACCCAGTACCGCGATAATGAGGTCTGGTCAAAGCGGACGTGACCCAAGGGTCGCTAATGAGGAAACAGACCGGTCGCTGAACCCTGTGCATTGCGAAATCTTTCTCGCAGTGCATAGCCTGCGTGATCTACCCGGTATATTATATAGAGGTGTTACAACAAACTTTATCAACTCAACTACGGAAATTATTAGTATATTTTGTTTGTGTGATGAATTAAGTGCGTTAAACAATAACGGCAGTCTCGTTAGGAATATTTTTGTATTTTGGATGTCTCAGCGAGAATGATGCTTCTATCACGTAATATAAGTTGTAATGATTAATGAGAAAGTCTGGTTTTGCTTTGAAATATTTAAATTTCGCATAATTAATTCAATTCGTTGGGCCGATGACATACTTAATAACTATGTTTCTCGTGGATGTCAATTATAAGCTTTTATAAAAGAATATACTCTTTATATATTACATAGGAGACAGGTAGCCCAAAATAGAACCAAATGGAAGGACTTGGAGGAGGCCTTCACCATGTTTAATGGGTTCCTGCCAAACATAAGTGAAGAAAATTAAAATTATTATATGTATACCTATTTACTTTGTATTTTAGCAGGAAATAAAAGGCTTTTTATTTATTTATTATTTATTATATATTTTAAACTACACTAAAACACAAAATATTGGGTGTTGAAAACACTAACCCAAGTTTAGCTCAAAAGGTTTCCTTAACAAAACTATGAACGCTCCGTAAAACTTGGTATTAACGTCTCTATATTATGTGTCTATATGATCGGATACAATCATACGCTGTGAGTGAGCGTTTCCTTCATTCAATAACCGTATAATGAATATAATGTGCAAAGATCGCCACGAGCAACGCTGGCGCAGCGGAAGAATCTGTGACTTTTATGTTCAATTCGCATGTTTGATCCTAGTTTGAGCTTAATTAACTAATATTAAGCTTTGTTAACGTTTTGTAAGACTTAGGAGTAGATTACGGAGACACCCACAGACACATTTCATTGAGTTTCTCGCCGGAACATCTCAGTTGGTCGTGTTTCCGATCCGGTGGTAGATTCTGCGAAGCACTGCTAGGACTAATGTTAGCAAATTCTCTCAGGTTGAGCCCGTGAGCTCACCTACCTTTAGCGCTAGCTGGCCTCTTAGGCTACCAGCGAATAGGTGAGGAAAAACAAAAAACAGAGACACAGTCTCTTTTTTAAATATCTTTTAAAACCAGAGCATACCTACGGTATGACCCTTCTGACGATGGAGGTCATCATCGCTCTTGGACGCCAAGGAAAAAGCCAATCAGTTTTCTGCAGAGGATTCCACTCACATCTTCTTTAAAGAAGGATATGTATTTCATAATCGAGCGCTTATTTTTAACACCGAGGAGTGCAGTAGGAGCCTCGTCATTACTGGAGACATTTTTATTTTTTTTATTCTTTTTTTTAAATTTTTATTGCTTAGATGGGAGGACGACCTCACAGCCCAGCCGGTGTTAAGTGGTTACTGGAGCCCATAGACATCTATAACGTAAATGCGCCACCCACCTTGAGACACCACCCAGACCCACGTTTGAAGTCGTTGTGACCTAAAGGATAAGACGTCCGGTGCATTCGTACATAGCGATGCACCGGTGTTCGAATCCCGCAGGCGGGTACCAATTTTTCTAATGAAATACTTACTTAACAATTGTTCACGATTGACTTCCACTGTGAAGGAATAACATCGTGTAATAAAAATCAAACCCGCAAAATTATAATTTGCGTAATTACTGGTGGTAGGACCTCTTGTAAATCCGCACGGGTAGGTACCACCGCCCCGCCTATTTCTGCCGTGAAGCAGTAATGCGTTTCGGTTTGTAGGGTGGGGCAGCTGTTGTAACTATACTGAGACCTTAGAACTTATATCTCAAGGTGGGAGGTGCATTTACGTTGTAGATGTCTAAAGGCTCCAGTAACCACTTAACACCAGGTGGGCTGTGAGCTCGTTCAACCATGTAGGAAATAAGAAAAAGAAAGAAAAAAAGACGATTTAAGAATTAAAAATCATAATAGTTTTATAATGACTGCATGCATGTTCAACGTGTGTGCGGATCCGCCACTCCAATCAGTTCAGACTTAACAAAACACGGGCGCAGACCACTGTTGTTTTCTGTTTTACTATTGACTTGTCGTGTTGGTTTGTTTTATTGTGTTGTAACGGGTTTGTATTTTTTTTTTATAGGTATTTTCTCTTTTCTTGTCGATATTATTATAATTTAGTCTCGTCTTTTTGCGATAAATTGTTGATTCCACTAAACGGGCTGTCAACATATTAAATTTGGATTATATTATTCTATTTATTGCAATTTTTTACTTTTCGAAAACTCAACAAATTTCCGTAAAAGTGGTTCTTAATCTGCCTCTATGTGTGGTCGGCATCACAATTCATACTAACCTTGCCCGTTATTTATACTAAATTAATTAGCTTACCGAAAACAACTATTTCTTGTTTTAAATTCTTAAAATAAATTCATTATTTATTAACAAATAAAATAGAACGGTGTTTGATGAATCGTTTAAGGTCAATAACAAGCAATGACGTTCTAGTCTGGATTATTTTAATACTAACACTAATAACAATTGTGTATTTCAATTGTTTTCATAACAAAATTGCGTAATGTTTTAAGAAAGAAAAAAAAACAGCTGAATTTGTAAATTAAGTTCCATATAAACCGATTATTAATTCAAACAATAACGTTTTAATTATCTTATGTTTGTTAGTAACAATTACGCTGGAGTGTGTGTAGCTTAGGTGTATTGACATTGCGCATTTTATATTTCGATAATTAAGGTCATCTTGGCCTAAAAGATAAGAAGCCGGTGCATCCGTGCGACTATGCCAGTGTTCAAATCCCGGACGCAGGTATTGTGTTATTAAATAAAACTAGAGGTCCCGCAATAGTCGAAATTCGACTATAATTAATTGGAATTGTATAATAAGTTTGTACACTATTATGATTGTATTTTATACTTCTATAATCACAAATTTCGCCAAGGCTACGCTATAAAAAAATATTAATAAAGACACAATATTTAATCTACTCTCAATTTGACCACAGACGTTAAGAACAAAAGTTTGACAATAAATAGTATGCATGCGTGTGTGCGTCAAATACATGGTATGTAGTGTGTGTAATGTTATCATTATTGATTTAATGTATCTTTTATGCATTATTCAAAAAAAATATTAGCATTGTGCACTTCTTCTCTATATTCTCTATAAGTGTAGGAAATTTCATACTCCTCCGTCCGCGCAATTTTCGTAAAAAGGGATACAAAGTTTTTGCTTCACGTATTAATATATAGATACATATCTAACATGTATATACGAATGGTTTCGATGTTTTTTTATTTTATTTTTTTATTGCTTAGATGCGTGGACGAGCTCACAGCCCACTTGGTGTTAAGTGGTTACTGGAGTCCATAGACATCTACAACGTAAATGCGCCACACACCTTGAGATATAAGTGCTAAGATCTCAGTATAGTTACAACGGCTGCCCGACTCCACGTAAATTATAGTTTTGCGGGTTTGATTTTTATTACAAGATGTTATTCCTTCACCGTCGAAGTCAATCGTGAACATTTGTTGAGTGCGTTAGAAAAATTGGTAGCCGCCTGGGATTTTAAAACCGGTGCATCGCTCAACACCAATGCACTGGACGTCTTATCCCTTAGGCCACGACGACTTCATGACCGACTTCATGATGACCGAATTCCTTCATGTAATAAAGTGAAACTTGGTATTTTTAATTGGAGTATTTACTGGCGGCAGCGGTGGTGAGCCTATGCGAGTGGACATTACCACCACCCCGCTTAACTAAGAGGTCATATCTCCCGGCTCGGGTGGTCCTGCCTTCGAGCAGACTTAACGCTAGATGGGCGATGAGGTAGTGCACCGACTTAGTGAAATATAATTGTAAATAGACATGCTTTAACAAAAATCGACTTCAAATAAAAAAAAAGACATTCCAAAACAAATTAATATACACTAAAAACAATAATCATCGAAATCGGTTGGCATGATATTGAGTTAATGAGTTATTCATTTATTTGTCGCGCACGTACTTAATGCAAATTTAAGACTTATGTGGTTTTCTCATGGACACCATTATCAGAAATGGGACTACACGGGAAGCGTCAGCTTTCTAATAAAAAAAGAATCATCAAAATCGATTCACCCAGTCAAAAGTTATGAGGTAACAAACATAAAAAAAAACAGTCAAATTGAGAAACTCCTCCTTTTTTGAAGTCGGTTAAAAATAAAAATGTAATATGTTATAAAGTTAATTTTTTTTTCGCCATAGCGATTTAAACAGCCCGTAAGGTTTTCTTTACGTACGTAATTACGTGATACGTTCATTGTTTTAATTTCCCCAAATTTCTTGAACGCTTGTCTTGTCTAAAAATTTTATAATTTATTTATTTATTGATTATTGTAAATTTCAAGTTCGGTTATCGAAATGACCTTTTGCGTGTTTGTGCTGCGCCGGCGGGACGATAACAACTCACTAAGGTCAATTTGTTTTTCTCACGAAGTTGAACACCTTCTATCAGCGTTACCTTACCGTGTAGGTGAGCTCTCGGGGCTCAAGCCGGAGGCGTTGCTAACACTGGCCCTAGCAAGAGCAGCGCTTCAAAGAATCTAACACCGGATCGGAAACGCGACCCACTGAGAAGATCCGGCGAGAAACTCAGTGGGCTGTGTCTATGGGTTAATTTACTCGTCGAGCCCTTCGTCGCAAGCGACGGGTTCGACGAGGACAGTGACCGGTGCTTGAGGTACCTAAAAGCATTGTTAATGGATCGGGAGGATCCGTAATGACGTGTTTTGGGCGACTATTTACCATTCGGTCAACAGGATCGGGTCTGTAATTTCCGGCGGCTACGATCAAAGGGTTTTCATATCGTGCCGCCTTCTTAAAGTAGTGTATTTGTGTATGCATGTGTGTGTATAGTGTGTATGCGATTGTTTTTTTTTGCTTAGATTGGTGGACGAGCTCATAGCCCACCTAGTGTTAAGTGGTTAATGCAGTCTATAAATATCTACAAAATAAATACGCCACCCAACTTGAGATATAAGTTCTAAGGTCTCGAGTATAGTTACAACGGCTGCCCCACCCCTCAAACCGAAATGCATTACTGCTTCACTCTGCTGATTCACAAGAGGTCCTACCACCAGTATGACTGTATATACTTACTGATTGAGTCAAGCTCCAGGTCATCATGGAAGTTGCTAGTGCGTGGCAATGTGCCGACTTGAGGTTCCAAAATAGAAGCAGGAAAGAAGGATACGATAGATAAAAAAGTACTCGAAGTAGCCAAGCTTAGGAATAATTGGAGATAATTTTGGCACGACCTTTCTACCGTAGCACCACCCGCCATCGGAGCAGAGTTCGTCTCTACTACCTAGAATCATTGAGTTCACACACATCCTGATATCTTCTTTCTAAGGTGTTTTCTAAGCGCAAGGAAATTTCGTGCTTTCTTTCTTTAAATCACCGCTCACCATCAGATGGGCCGTCAGTTAGTCCTGAACAAATAAACACGCTATTTCATGTCCGCTCACTTGGTCTTCCACTCAACCAACTGTACTACCTCTATCTTTTTTTCTTCTTCTTTTTTGCCCTTGTAGGCAGACGAGCATACGGCCCACCTGATGGTGAGTGGTTACCGTCGCCCATGGACTTCAGCAATGCTAAGGGCCAAAGCCAACCCGCTACCTATCTTAACATTTTGACACAAAATAAGTAAATACTCTCGCGGTAAATTTTACGGTGTTCATTTTAAGCTTAATCAGATTCCTGATTCGCAAAGTCCCTAGAAAAAACATTGTTCGTTTAATAGATAATAATCTATAAACCGTTCTACAAAATCACTGTCCAAAGTTAAATACAAAAGTATTTGAATACAAAACGTGTTAAATATTCATTTGACCTTGTGATAAACTTGAGGATGTCAAACTGCAGAAACTTACAAAACGTAAAGTGGAGTTAATGAGGATATTAATCTAGCCAGCGATAATGGAGTGCGAGATATTATCAACGTAGGCGAAAATTTAAAGCATTACGGACTGCAATCGTGCGAGTTTCTTAAAATTTCGAAGGATTAAAATCGCTATATTTAATTACTAGCTTTTGCCCGCGACTTCGCCTGCGTGAAATAGTTAGTTTGGAATAACGCTAAATTTTACCCGCCTCTTCATTTACGTAGAATAACATCTTTATAAAAACACCTTCACAAATAAAGCTTTATTTTAGAACAAATTTGGTTAGCATAAAAACGTTATACAGAGCCAACCTTAACATATAGACATATGTTGTACTTTTTTGGATCTTTTAAAAGGGAACAATTCTGTCATACATTATTTTAGCGAAACTTTAACCGTTTCTGCAGCGCACGTCGTGGAAGCTTTCAAAAGGTACAAAATACCCGATTTTGAAACATTCTTTATTGGTGCTCCGCTTGTAGTAGTAGTCTTAGCGTGATGTTATATAGCCTATAGCCTTCCTCGATAAATGGGCCATCTAACACTGAAAGAATATTTCAAATCGGAGCAGTAGTTCCTGAGATTAGCGCGTTCAAACAAACAAAATCTTCAGCTTTATAATATTAGTAGGTATAGATTAAAAATCAAACCCGCAAAAATTATAACTTGCGTAATTACTGGTAGTAAGAGCTCTTGTGAGTCCGCACGGGTAGGTACCACCGCCCTGCCTATTTCTGTCGTGAAGCAGCAATGCGTTTCGGTTTGAAGGGTGGTGCAGCCGTTGTAACTATACTGAGACCTTAGAACTCATGTCTCAAGGTGGGTGCCGGCATTTACGTTGTAGATGTCTATGGCCTCCGGTAGCCACTTAACACCAGGTGGGCTGTGAGCTCGTCCACTCATCTATGTAAAATAGTAAAAATTGAAGAGACAACTTCTCGCTCGTGTTTCCGACGTATTAGACCTTGCTATCCAAATTTTAAGCTTGATAATCCCTGAACTATAATTAATCAGATGCAATATAATTTAGCGTTCTCTCTTTCACGTACAACATATCGGTTTTACTATTATGACACTAGATGGCGTTGTTCCGATTTTTTTTTAAGTTAACGCTATCGGATTTAAAGTGTATTAAAATGATAATATAATAATAGTAATTAATGTATATGAGCATTTCTCAAAATAAATGCACCACCAATAAAATAATGTACTAAAATAAAAATGTTAAACTAAAGCATTTTTTTTGTTTTCATTTGTAGATAGGTGTCTAAAGATTTTGAATATGAGGTTTGTTCTGAGGTTTAATATGTAATAAAGTAGAGAAATGTGTAGAAATATACCAAGGGCGGAGAAATATTCTTATTTTGTTNATCATTAATTAGAAATTTAATTATAAAGTAATGCTAAAAAGGATGTTTTAGGATGAATTGTGACTTATGGCTATAAATAAATAATATTTTTTATTTATACAATGCCCATGTCCATTCAACTAAAGATCGATGGTTTGGTAAGATATTGAGATTGGGACACTGCACTTTTCATACAACTGGTTGAAGCTGATTTATGATACATATTTTTAATGAAAAAATATCATTGTATTTATATCTGTTTTTTTCCTTTCTAATAAGTAGAGTAGTTATACTGCTTACACAATTTATAAAAAGTAGTAATGAACTAATATATTAGCCGGAACAAAATATTAAAAAAATGGGACAGAGGCTAAAGTCTATTGTGCAATAATTTTGAGAAATGCTCATATACATATATAATATAACAATGGCATTGACAAAAGTGACCGAGCGATATTTTGTCGTGCAATAATTTTCACGGCACTCACATAGATTGTCGCATTGAAGAATTCCTTATTTACTAATAGAAGGTGTCATAAAATTCTTGAATTTTAAACCAAACCTTGATTTGTTTTTGATGGGTTGTCAAATTAGTCCAATCACAACATTATTCATCAGAAAAAAATGCATACGACAAGCTTAATTTTAAAAGTAAGATTGTTTGCGGTGATACTTTAAAATTTGTTCAGAAGAAATGCCCGATTTTCTGTGCCTGTCTGAAGATACAGCTACGTATTTAAAGGGGGCATCCCAACCCCGAGCAATACCATTCATATGAGAGGATGCTGGTGTTTACAATGTTGTTGTTTTTCAGATCACCCCTCAAATCCCCGCGCCGGAAGTCAGGCTACCCACGCCGGCTGGGCAGATCAGAATTCAGCATGGATGAAGATGATTACTCGCCGAGTAATTCTGTGACTTCTGTCAACAGCCTCGCCAGCCTCCTTAGGGAGAAGTTACAGGTAAAAAAATCTAACTTATGCGCAGGCATCTTACTGGTCAGCATTTGTTCCACCCAACGTCTCAAGTTACGTAGCGATATTTTAGTTACGATGTTCACTCACTCAGATGGCCGCTTAAAACCAGGCGAGCAATGCGTTATAAGCTCCTAAGTCTTAATCACAACCTTCCTTTCGATTTTTAATAAAACTATTTCAAACGACGCCTCATTTAAGATTCTCGAATCAATTTCTGGCGATAAAGCTTCCGGTGCGCACGATTCCAGAGTATCCCTCAGAAGATTCGTAAGAAACCATCAGACTACAAGCTCAAGGCGTTCGTGGCGCTAATGTTCCTGGCCGTGGCGTTTTTCATCGGCTTCGCGTATGTGCTCTATCACCAGCAGGCTCACTCCAAGACTTACTTCCGAAACGTTCAGCTGAACGAACCGAAGAGGTTAATAAGGATCTACAATGAGGACGATGTGGAAATACTGAAAGCTAACTTAGGTGAGTTTTTTTCTTTCTTTATTGCTTAGATGCGTGGACGAGCTCACAGCCCACCTGGTGTTAAGTGGTTATTGGAGCCCATAGACATCTACAACGTCAAATGCGGCAACCGTCTTGAGATTTAATTCTAAGGTCTCAGTATACAACGGCTGCCCCACCCTTCAAACCGAAACGCATTACTGCTTCACGGCAGAAATAGGCAGGGTGGTTTTACCTACCCTTGCGGACTCACAAGAGGTACTACCACCAGTAAAAATACCCTATAACTCGTGTTATTGTTATACAGGGTGGCCCATAAGTCATTTGATATGAAAAAAAAATTATTAAAATAAAACTAATTACATTATGAATTAAATTTTTATTTACATAAAAAGCTTAAAAAACGGGAATTATTTTTTGAAAATAACATCTCCTAAATGTAATCCGTTGCGATCACGGCACTCTTGCAAACGACGTCTAAAATTGTCGATGACTGCGCGGCACGTCACTGCTGAAATGCTTGTCATTTCTCTGCGGATGTTTTCTTTTAGGGCCTCAATTGACCGCGGGTTTGTGTCGTATACTTTAGCCTTAAGGTAGCCCCACAAAAAAAAATCCATCGGGGTCAGATCTGGACTACGTGGAGGCCAGGAAATGTCTCCTCTCTTAGAGATAACTTTGCCAGGAAAAAGTTGACGGATAACGGGCATAGCAGTGTTAGAGGTGTGAGAAGTGGCCCCATCCTGTTGAAACCACGTCCTGGCATTAAAGCCTGAAAAGTTTTGCAATTCTGGTATGAAAAACTCTTCGATCATAGCCACATATCGCTCCGACGTAACAGTAACTGCGCGCCCTCTGCCATCCTCAAAGAAGTAAGGCCCTAGGATACCATGGGCTGACATAGCGGCCCAAACAGTCACTTTCGGACTATGTAAGGGCTTCTGATGCTTAAGTTTTGGATTGATGGGGCTCCAATAGCGGCAATTTTGTTTACTAACATGCCCGTTAAGATGGAAATGAGCCTCGTCAGAGAACATTATGTTATTGAAGGAAGTAAACCGATTCAACATTTCATTCGCATAATTTTGTCTTTGAATACCGTCAGTTTCCTTTAATTCTTGAACCAACTGAATTTTGTAAGGGTGCATATGTAAATCTTTCTTCAAAATCCGTTGTAACGATGTCCTGGATACGTTTAATGCTCTGGCGCGCTTACGAGTTGACTGTGTCGGATTTTCGCGAATAGACTGTGTCACTGTGTCTATGTTTTGTTCCGTACGTGACGTCCTTGGGCGACCCAACCGCGGTTTATCTAACGTCGAACCGGTCTCCTCGAACTTAGCAACCCAGTTCTTAATCGTTTGAAGAGTTGGAGTGTCGTCAAAGTTGTGTAAACCTTTGTGTTCTCGAAATTTACGCCGCGCAACGGTTGCCGAATTGTCGTTTTTATAAAACTCGCGCACACAAAACGCACGGTCCGCTCCGGTAAAACGCTCCATCGCGACTAAATTCCCAGAAACCGAAGCTACTCCCCCCGCTTCCCCTGCACCGCTCACGCGCGCCCTGTTCGTTTTATTCAAATTTTACTTTTCAAAGGACTTATGGGCCACCCTGTAATATAATTTGTATTGGCTCGGTGGTGTCAGCCAAGAGTGGTACCTCTCTATCTCTTCCCGCGGGTGTCTTATGAAGCTATTCATCGAAGAATTCAGCTAAGTTCTCTGAGTATCACACCAGCTCACTGCGATCGCCAAATGGTATTTAATTATTTTGTACTACTGTTTAATCAAATCGTAAATCCGCTCGAGTAGGTACCACCATCCTGGACATGTCTCTACGAAGTACGAATGCTTTTCTGTTTCAATATATAATACATAATACAAAAAGGATTAGGTCGAATGTTTTAAGGTCAGTGACGACGTTAACGCTGTGATATTCTCCGTTAAGCACTCAATACCGAATGGGCCGTGAATACATTCACCCATCATCGTATTAAATAAAAAATTACGGCTATTCTTGGAGTTTCTCTGAAGGGTCTAGTCCGGATCGAGGTGATCCGACAGAGAACCAAAGTTATCAATATAGCACAGCGGATTGGTAAGCTGGAGTGGCAATGGGCGGGTCATATTAGTCAGAGAACCAATAACTGTTGGGGTAAAAAGTTTTCTTGAGTGGAAACCGCAAATTGGCAATCGTAGTGCAGGACGCCCTCAGGCTCTGGATGAATGAGAGAAGCCGAGGATAGTGCTTAGTAGCGTGTAATTGGAGAGTCCTGTTTCCAGCAGTGGACTGCTATAGGCCCATGATGGTGATGACGAAACAAAAAATGCGTGTAATATATTTGAATGCAATTTCGAAAAGGGCACATCTCTGAAAATGTAAAATGTTCAGGAAATGAAAAAAGCTGATTATTTTCTAAAGCAGTGTAAAATTTAAAATATTAACTTTTGAGATATATTTTAGTATTAATTAGCAACTGAAAATTACTGGAATTATTATAAAATGGGTGTAGATAAGCCTCAAAACTACATGTATATGAAAAAACGTATTTGTGAAATATGCGACATGTGCCCTTTTCGAAATTGCATATTCATTTAAAACTAGGTCACTGAAAATTACCTTATTGTATTTCAGCGGTTGGCGTCCAAGGTAAAATAAAAGCCTTCCCATGTCTACCGGAAGACCGCCGCAACGGTTCCCAGTGTCTGGAGTGGCTCCACACCCTCCGTTTCTACATGAAGTCGCAGCCGCACGACCCTGGTTTGGACAACACAACATGCTACTCCATCCACTGGCAAGCGTTAAGACCTGGTTAGATATAAATTTTATTAAAAAACCATGTATTTTAGTTGCACAATTTGTGGAAGCTGTGGTAAAATAAGTTGAAAACACGAATGTGAATGGGAATTCATCTTTCATGACAAATTCCTGATAAGATTGTGTGGATAACAGACTGTGGTCTCCTAACCTTTGATCAAACAAGAATTAGAGCTTATAGAAGAAACATTCGTATTGCTTCTGAAAAACTGAATAGTTAGTCTCATAGCCTGCCTATTTTGAGCCCTTTTTTATTAGATAAAGAGGACAACGCCGGACTACCGCCTATATGTTGGGGCGGTAGGACGACTATTAGAGTTGAATCAATTAAAAACCACTATTGTTCAATAACACACATAGGTCTTAAGCCACGTTAGTTTATCTTGTAACCATAGCTCTGTCATTATCTTTATTATTACCATTTGTCATTTAGGAATTATTTGCTGAAATATTGCTTGGTATTATTTATATTGGAGCTTATTAAATAATATATGTATGTAAAAATCTGCGAAATGACATTGGCGTGTTAATTTACTTCTGTTTGATGTTTCTTTTTAATACGCTTTTATTAGCTTCAGACGTATGTTTGTTAGTATGTAACGGAATCTTTGAACATGATTTTGACCTCCTCAAAACGTCAGATTAACTCGAAATTTGGTACACCTACTTATTATGGACCGAAAACAATTGAATATCAAAAAAATATATTGAAAAAATTGAAATTCAACCACAAAATGAAAAATATATAATAGTTTAAAAAAACTAATAAAATACGCTTTTATAGAAAATCCAACTAAAAATTGAAAATAAATTTTATTAAACTTTAATTAAAAATAGTGTAAGAAAAAAAGGATTTTATTGTAAAAAAAGCGTATTTTGTTAGTTTTTTTAAACTATTATTTATTTTATAATTGCTTCTATACAAGCAGTACAGATATCAAAATTGTTTTCTTTTCAGATGTAACTCCTACAGACTGCTTCGACTGGGGTGACACAAAGGTTCACTGGTATGGCGGCGGACAGTCTTTTAACTTGACTTGGCCTCTGGACGCAGGCTCCATAAGCTTTACACCATTCGTTACCGGTGATATGCAGAAATCGCAATGGGGCAACCTCCTGACCAGGTACTTCATCAACACTAAAGGAGCAGCAATCATTGTCGACGAAGAAACTCCTTTACACGTAGCCGTCAAGCCTGAAACCAAAGAAATATGCATTAGAGCTAAATACGACGACTTCGCTTTTGCCAACAAGATTACTGAATTTCCAGAAATGAGATACAACATTTGCACCTCAATCGATATGAAGTCGCTTCATACTTCTATTCACAGTCACAGGAGTTCGCCTCTGTGGGACGGCCTCAAGCCTGCCGATATGCAGACCTTAGATTCATTGATATCGGAACCGGTCTGGCAAATAGCGCCACGGTTCAAACACGAACTTCAAGCCGAAACCATTGCCAAGTACACCGAGGATGTCATAAACTTAGGGTTCTTAAAACAAGGGCATGTGCTCATTAACGAACATTGGCAAAATGAAATCGGTGATCTAGAAGTTGATAAGAGCCGTTTTGAAACTTTAAATGTGACTGTGGACAAATTGCATCGAAGAGGTTTTAAGGTGGCGTTCACTATCCAACCATTCATAAGCACGGAGAGCCAGAATTTCGCTGAGACAGTCCAGAAGCGATTGCTAGTTAGCGAGAGGAATAGTGATCGGCGCATCCCAGCGTTGACAAGATTCAAGTCCTTACCGAGCGCAGGGGTTTTAGATATAACGAACAACAGATCTGTGCCTTGGATTTTAGACAAACTGCAAGCAGTGATCGACGAATACCATATCGATTCGTTCTATTTTGATTTAGGAACGGCCTACGATATGCCGCATTACTATCGTTGCGAAAGTTTCCTAATTAACCCTGATCATTACAAAACGATTTTCACGAAAACATTCGAAAAAACCTTGAACATTATTGGAGTGTCGTCCGCCATTTCACTGCCAAGACCACCGATATTCGTGTCGCTGCCGCCCTTTGAATCCAGTTGGGAGGCGATGAGACGAGTAATACCTACAATGCTCACGTATGGCGTCAACGGGTTCCCGTTTTTAATGCCTGGTGCCGTTGGCGGAGACATCTACTGGCCAGGGAGCGAACAGTTTCTGCCCTCGTCTAAAGGCTCAATGGACCCGATGAATATAACCCAGGAGAACGGTATAGATTTGCCCGAACGAGAGCTGTACATGCGGTGGCTTCAGATGGCAACTTTTCTGCCGGTTATGAAGTTCACTCATCTACCGAGCAAGTATAATGACGAGAGAGTGCTAGAGATGGCGAAGAATTTGACTCTGCTGAGACAGAAACTGGTAGGTATCTAAGAATGGAAGCAAGATGTGAATTTAATTCCAGAGTTGGTTCTTCAGTGTTTATAGTTGGCGTCCATTGAACCAGTTATATGGTTATGAATTTAATTAAAATTTAATCTTATTGACTATAACCATCATCACAATACCATTTTTTTTTATATTGCTTAGATGGGTGGACGAGCTCACAGCCCACCTGGTGTTAAGTGGTTACTGGCGCCCGTGGACATCTACAACGTATATGCGCCACCCACCTTGAGATATAAGCTCTAAGGTCTCAAGTATAGTTACAGCGGCTGCCCCACCCTTCAAACCGAAACGCATTACTGCTTCTCGGCAGAAATAGACAGGGCGGTGGTACCTACCCGTGCGGACTCACAAGAGGTCCTACCACCAGTGAAATGGAATGGAAGCAACATGTGAATTTAATTCCAGAGTTGGTTCTTCAGTGTTTATAGTTGGCGTCCATTGAACTACTGATATGGTTTTGAATTTAAAATCTTATTGATTATAAACATCATCACAATGCCATTCAGAATTAAATTCTATAGTTCAAAGAGACCTATGTTTGGTGCATTTTGCAATTTTCGCGTCATTCAGTTGGTCTACAACTTCACAGTTTGCTTACCTTAATACTATATTTGAATAATGATTTACCCCTATCAATTATTCAGACTTTTCTCAACACGTTTGTTCAATCTGAAGTATAAAGTTGAACAACTTCACCTCAAAATTTATTATAGAAGTATGCCTTATATCTTCATTTAAATAAAATTATTTATTTATTTATTTTATTTATTTATTTATTTATTTATTTGGGAAACAAACAGTACAATACAAAACATACAATAATGGTTTTACTATCAATTTGAGAGTAGGTCTACTACAAATAATCGACAAGAATCGCAGGACTTGTTAAGTACAATACCAAACATAAGATTTAAAAATTTCTAAATATATTTAAATCGATCCCCTTTGACACTGTTTCTGCTTCATTATGACATGACCTCAAATGCTGTTTGCAAAAGAGACCAGATATGCAGCGGCCCGGTCGTGACCCTGATATGGTCAGTATCCATCGCTAACTGGTTACTACAAGATAGCCAATATGTATCATCTTCAGACATTTAAATAATCATTTAACACCATACATACAATTTCAATTCCAGGTGACGCCTCTGCTGCTAAAGTACAAGCGAGAAGCGCTGGAGGAAGGTCTGCCGCTGATCCGTCCGCTGTGGCAGGTGTCGGGTGGTGAGGCGGCACCGCGGGTGGACGACGAGTTCGCGCTCGGAGACGAGCTGGTGGTGGCGCCCGTGCTGCACCAGGGACAGACCACTAGGGAAGGTGAGCCCAGTGCTTTACTTAGAAACACATCCGGACCGGGCCTTTCCAGTTTCACCAGAACAGGTTTGCGAGCAAAGGCTCAGCCAGGAGGGGTGGGATTTGCTAACAACTGCCTGAGCGCCTGCGAAGGACACAACTCAAGAGCAATTGCTTCGAGAATGAATGTACTACCGGATCGGGCCGCAATGACGTATTTAGGGCGACGTCGACTGTTTACTATTCGGTCCACAGTATCGGGTATGTAATTTCCGGCGGTCACAACAACAGGGTTTTCGTGTCGTGCCGCCTTCTCAAAGTACTTTAAGCAGAGATGTCTATAAATTTATTTATCTATACATTCTTACTGGTGGTAGGACCTCTCGTGAGTCCGTACTGGTATTTACCACCACCCTGCCTATTTCTGCCGTGAAGCAGTAATGCGTTTCGGTTTGAAGGGTGGGGCAGCCTTTGTAACTATACTAGAGACCTTAGAATTTATATCTCAAGGTGGGTGGCGCATTTCGTCCACCCAACTAAGCAATAAAAAAAAATTTTTAAACATGTTTCCTTCCAGTGTACCTGCCGGCCGGTCTTTGGCAGGACGGGATCGACAACTCCTTGAGGAAGGGAAACAGATGGATGCACGAGTATAAAGTGCCGGTTGACAAGGTCGCCTATTTCATCAGGAGACCAGACGACTTGAGGTTCCGATAGGATAGAGGTTTTCGAAACAATTCAATTAAAATCAACTACATAATATTTTATGTAAAATTTGCGTAATTCATGTTTTGATTCCGTAAATGCGTAAATTATAATTATGAAATAGTTTCGCGGATACATTCGCAATTTTAAAATTTATCGTATTTACCAGCCTCTGCGGTACATAACTGTTTTTTGGTTTTTTGGTGGGTGGGTGGTGAAATCCCATCCTTGGGCAAAAGACCGAAAATTAAAAAAATATTTTTAATATTTAATGTAAATTTAAAGTAAATAATATTTAAAGTAACATTAAATAAAGCTATTTTTGTTCGTACCGATATCAACCAATAATATTATGAATAGCTGTTAGTTCATATTTATTAAATTCTAGTCCACTAGATTAGATGCAAAATAATAATAATAAAAAAAAACAAATACAAAATATCGATTTAGTACATTATATAATTATAATAATAAATTGATCATATATTGTGTAAAAATGATTTTTTTGTTGTAAAGAATGCATTTTTTTTCTAAAACTTAAAATTAATATATTCTTTAAAAAAAAAAACCTCCGTAATTTGATATCACGCGTTGGGGTGTTCTGTCTGAACGCGGTTTAATATCTGGCGACAGTTGGAGCCAGCATCACAACATGTCATGTGTTAACGTTAAATTATGTTAGTGTTGTATTTCATGATTTAAAATGTAAATCATTCATACGTCGCGAAAGTAGTGATTGAATGGTCCATTTTCGTTCGACTAACGTACTGATGGTAGGGCCTCTTGTGAGTCCGTACGGGTAGGTACCACCACCCCGCCTATTTCTGCCATGAAGCAGTAATGCGTTTCGGTTTGAAGGGCGGGGCAGCCGTTGTACTGTAAAAGTCATGTCTGATTGTGGGACATTTACGTTGCAGATGTGTTGTTGTGATATATGAAGAAAAAAATATATCTACAAAGCCGAACTAAACACTGAGACATGAGTTTTCTTCTAGCAAAATCTAATAGCAAAATAATATATGTAGTCAAATATAAAAAGAAAACCCTGAGCACTATATTTAAAACATTAAGGAGTATATTAAAATTATGCTTTATACAGTATAAGCATTCAATAAAGCAGTTTACGTGCTTTGTATTGTGTTGCTATGACCGGGTAAAAAGCTTTATAACATTCAATATTCTATCCAAAGTTAGTGAGTAAGCTTTCTGCGCAACAGATAACGTGTAGATTATCGTTTGTTCAAATCATATTTTTCAGTAACTCAGTGACTTAGTTTAGATGTTGATTCTAATGTAATGCGCTGGCTTTTAAAACTCTCATATAAATTTGGACATTTGTAGGCTTGACCTAGTTTATATGATACGATATACTTGTATCGAGTGATGCATGATAATGACGATGATTTCTGGTGGTAGGACGTCTTGGGAGTCCACACGGGTAGGTACCACCACCCTGCCTATTTCTGCCGTGAAGCAGTAATGCGTTTCGGTTTGAAGGGCGGGCCAGCCGTAGCTAAAAGTGAGCCTCTAAAACTCATGTCTCAAGGTGGTTGGCGGCACTTACGTTGTAGACGTTTATTGGCTTCGGTAACCACTTAACATCAGGTGGCCCGCGAGCTCATCCCCCCAAATAAGCAATTAAAAAAAAAACTAAATAGGAAAGAAAAAAACATGATTTTTTATTTGCACAAGAACTGGTCGTAAGTCGGATGGAAAGTAAACTCGGGTTCCCCATCCTACGTATAACTGTCACGAAAAAGTCTAGGGTACCAGTGAGGCGATACTTGGAATTGTGAGCTCCTCCCGTATCAAGATCACGGCATCCACGTTGGGTCTTAATATCTATGGGGTCCCATAACGTTTAGAACTACACGCTGCGGTCAATGCACCGTGAAATATAAATGTGCTATTTGATTCTCGGTTTCTTCCTGCTACGCTATAACATTTCTATCATCAGACTAGGCTTGCGAAGAAGCTTTAAGACTAGACCATTGCTTTGCTGAAGTCCTTGTCTGCCAGTAGCCTCTTTCGCAAGGTTCGTGGTCTGCTTTCGTCAACCGTAAATATTTCAGAAGAGAGTTCTAGAGACCACCATTATCTAACTTAGGAGACGTTATTTAACTATGTCGTGCCAGTTTTATTTATGGCAATCGAATGTTCAGTTTTACCTTATTATTAATCTTCGTGGCCCAGTGGTATTGAAAATGTATAATCGCGAGGGTACAAGGTTCATATTGATACTTGGTTTGGTTGTGATATTTAGATAACGTGATAGTGTGTTCACGAGTGATCGCTAACGGTCATTGTTTATAAATGCATTGACATTGTTATTGGCATCAGCCAGCGTAATCTAGGATTTAGAGTTGTTTATGTAATGATTAAATAATGAGCTATGACTTGTATATTGTAAACCAGTGATATTTTGATGTCTATTTAGAATGTAATAACATAGTGTAGGCAATTCCTTATAATAAATCTTAACATTAGAGACACAAAATCGGAAATTCATAAATTCAAATTTATGTCTTATTAGTTTTGTATAATAATATTATAGGTATCTCTTCTATCTATAAGGCCATTTTAGGAAAGTTGTAAATGATCGATACGGAATTATCATTCCAATTTTATTTAAAGTTAAGTAAAATGAAACCCCTATCAATTGTTTTGTTTTGTAAAATGTATATCCGACGTTGTGCTGCTGATTATACCATTGAACATGTTAAAGTTAATTATATTCATATTGTTATTTGTGACGAAAATAAATGTTATAGCTAAACTTGCATCATCTTGTTTTATTTGACGACCACACAGGTTTGAGTAAATGACATAATAAAAAGGAATTTTTGACGTTTTGTCGTCACGGACAACTGAAGCCACTACAGTAAATGAGTTCCCGAAATTACCGCATATCCCCGAAAAGCTTGCAGGACACAGTATCCTTGGCGAATACTGACAACAAAGAGATGCCGCTTTGAGATGTTAGGTGGTTTTTAGATTGGGCTCTACACAGCAATAGCACTAAACGGATCTACCTTCCATCAGCACGCACCGTTTTTTTTCCTACCCATTCTGAAAGCCTTCAGAGGCTATTTCAGCTTCACCCTAGCGTGTAGGTGAGCTCACTGGGCTCAAACCGGAAGTGTTGCTAACATTGGCCCTAGCAAGAGCAATGCTTCGTAGAATCTACCACCGGATCGAAAACGCGACCCACTGAGAAGATCCGGCGAAAAACTCAGTGGGCTGTGTCTATGGGCTAATTTACTCATTTTACAATTTCAAGATAGTGTTACTTCTTACTGTTTTTTTCCTACATATTCTAGTAACCTTGAGAGGTTATACTAGATTCACCGAGGACCCACTGAGAAGATCCGGCGAGAAACTCAGTGGGCTGTGTCTATGAGTTAACCCTGCGTCGCAAGCGACGGATTCGACGAGGACGATGACCGGTGCTTGAGGTACCTAAAAGCACCGTTAATGGATCGGGAGGATCCATAATGACGTGCTTAGAGTGACGTCGACAGTTTTCCATTCGGTTCACAGGATCGGGTAAGACACGGAGAGCTGTTCCAGTTCTGGTCATGATTATTTTCTATTCCTCGATACGTGTTGTCGAGAGCAAACCCCGAGTTCTATGTGAACATGTTTGAACTGCACAGAGTAGCTCCACCCTATCTCTTCCTGAGGGTATCGTACATGGCATTAAGTGATTTACAGAATCATCAGCAGCAGCGTTCTCCGAAATCAGGGTATGACGTTCAGCATTAAGTATATGGGTGCTGATAGGGGTAATATCGGTAGGTAGCGGTGAAAGCGGCGGCAGCGAAAGTCCATGGACGACGGTAACCACTCGCACGGGTAGGAAGCCCATCTTGCCTTTCTGCCACGGAACAGTCATGCGTTACGGTTTGAAGAGTGAGACAACCGTGGTACAAATGAGACTTCAATAATATGTCTCAAGGTGGATGGCTGTATACAGGCTGTGTTGTTCACGGACCATTGTAACTACTTGACAATAGGTAAACAATAAAAAATTGTTTCAAATGCGTAGATGCTTAGAAAAATTGGTACCTATCTGTGAGATTGATATGTCTTATAGTCTTATCGTTCCAATACGAATACGCTGGACCTCTTTCTACAGCTTACGAGAGCTAGTATATTTTCGCTTCGCGTTAGGGAGATAAATAAAAAACGCATTAAGACATTTCATATTTTATTAATTTTATGAATTACTTCATCTAACACGCTTAATGGAATTGCGACATGACTGACAATGAAATTACTTTTACGCTGACGTTAGTGATATGCTGACGAGGTCTTAGTTGATGGGCGCGTGGTGCTCATTGCTGTCCTATCCAGTTTTTATTGAAGCTAATTTAATAACAATATATATTTTTTGGATTTTATATTTATTCAAATTTTATTTTATATTTTGTTAATGTTAACTGGGTGTTTGATGTCAACCCATGTCTAATGGGCGGTCAATCATGACTAGCTAGACATGTTACGGAGTCTTCATCAAAGTTACAATAGAGAGGCTTGGCTTAGTCTAGAGACCGTACGACAGGACAACAAGAGCGTATCTGATTTGAATTTCTACTTTCTCAGCACTTTGAAAATACAAGTATAAGTTCTCAAAGGAAATTTACAAATTATTACAAACAGATCAGGATTTTTTTGTGTAAGGTTGTTTTTGCAAACAAATATAAAATTTAAGATTAAAAAGTCTCAATATTTCCCTCGTCAACATACCGCTCAAATCAATCTTAACATTACACATATCTAAATACAGACATTCAAAGAAAATTTTCAATCATTATTTAAATTATTAAACACATTTAGATATCTGTTATTTAAGAAACAATAATTTTACAAGCCATCAATCAGTCCACCATTGAGCGTGCACTTTGTATTCGAAGTAAATAGTGACGGTGTAAGCAATATGAAGCGTAAGCCTTCGTTTAAATTCGCGCCAACGCGTTAAAAGCGTCTCCAACGCGATTAGCGCCGGATAAGACTGCTTTGTTTTATTTAAGCAAATGGCGCCATGGTTAGCTTAAACACAAAACAAATACTTACTTATTTAAAGTACAACCTCATGCTCGAGCACTCTTTTCACACTCTGAATTTTTTATTTGTTGTTCTAAAAGAATTATAGTGTTGTACATTACTCGTCACTATTTACTAGAATGATTTTTTTTTTCATTTCGTTACCGCTTCTCTTAGCACATCGATAGCACCACACATATGTACCTACTATAAGGTGGAACAACACATATTCAATTCATCGATCGTTTTTTTAATAAAAAAACTGGAAGAAAAATGGAGGTAGTTGGAACAAAAGAAGATCACTGATATACATTTTCATAACTGCTGTAGGCTCATGGCAGTACAATATTCAATAATAAAATAGTCACAGATCTGTAATTACGGTAATCAAATATTTTAGGATCGTGCAAATAAAAATTTCAAATTCTATCTAAATATTTCATTGCTTGTATCTAATATTATTTGCGGTAAAGATGCCTAACCTAACTTAGACTGAACTAAGTCCTGAGGTGAAATCCAATGCGATTGAATCCACCAAATATGCGGTTACACCCTAACAATTTTATCTCCTACATAAGTAAAAAAAAAACAAATATACAATTCTGACGTAGCTTTCAAAAGAAATATTTAACATTATTGTTCAACTATTTTAGAAACATTCACGTCTTTTTTCTCTGTTCTGTCTTCTAATGAAAATTTGAAACAAGGTAACCGGCCTCCTGAATTATTACAGGTGTATTTATTTGGAAATGAACCTAAAATTTCATAGAGATTAACAAAAAGATTCTGCTTATCAAATCTAATTCTGCTTTCGTCCGATTTCGTCTGAAATTTTCGTCTGAATCTGCTTAAAATTTTCGTTTTAAAAAAAATGTCGCTGTCAAAGAATTTTTGGACAACGTAACTGACTTGATAGGAGGCCTATTGAGATCATATTATGTATATTATTGATGTGTTTTCACAACAATAACATACAAGTTATTGCAGAAAAAAAAATGTTCCGGAAGAAAACATTTAATAATTTCAATAATGATTATTTATTTAATAATTTTGATTCTCATAGAGCTATTGATGTTCACTAAGCTGATACAATTCTTAGATAATAGTAACACGTTTAAACTCCTAATATTATGCATTATTTAGAGTTCTAGCTATAAAGTACAATAATGTAAAATCGGGCGATGCGACCCGGAAGANAAAAAAAAATGTTCCGGAAGAAAACATTTAATAATTTCAATAATGATTATTTATTTAATAATTTTGATTCTCATAGAGCTATTGATGTTCACTAAGCTGATACAATTCTTAGATAATAGTAACACGTTTAAACTCCTAATATTATGCATTATTTAGAGTTCTAGCTATAAAGTACAATAATGTAAAATCGGGCGATGCGACCCGGAAGAAAAGAAGCCATCTTTCAAATCATAACAAAGCCTGTCCTTGCCGATGCCCGAAATATGCCATAATTTAAATTCAAGGTCAATAATCTTGCTTGCGTAGCCGGTGATTGGATATCACAGCTTTAAGCAAAGCGTAGTGTCGGCATAGCCAAGTTGTTTAGTTCCGACATCGGCTCAGATTCCGTCTCATTAGGTATTTCACTTCCCTGTAGTCTCCTCCCGATAGCGAGAAGCATTTAAACACATAACATTATGAAACATAAATATTGTGCTCACATCAATCAAACCTATATGACATAAATATTAAATATATATATAATTTACTATAAAATAAAATCCCATTCATACATTTATCTGAAGTTAATGTGTATATTTAATTTGTTCTTTTTTTTTTTTTTTGATTGTGCTGGTGTATTTTTAAGAGATAATGTTATAATATTGAAACTACAATAAGTTTGGTAGGCAATACAAAGAAGCAATGTTCGAGCGATCGCTTGAAACATTACAGCTTATAAATTAATTGACGTTAGATTTGAGGGGTATTTTTGGCAATTCAAAATTAATCGGAAGGCTTATAGTGAATTATGATTACATTCACGCACCATTCATGTATGTTAAACATTGAAAAAAAAAACATTTCTAAATTCCTAAAGATATATTTATCGGGGTTTAAAAAAATCGAAATCAATTGAGAAATACATGTCGAAATTAAATAGGAACAATGACGAACCAAAGTCGCCA
Organism: Bombyx mandarina; assembly: GCF_003987935.1. Next base: position 1,240,556 of record NW_021011566.1, read on the forward strand.
ACATTTGGGTAACTAGACTAGAAATTTGAAAAAAAAAAATTATACACAAAAATACAACTGATCATAAAATACAAATGGCCAATCATAATAACAGAGAGACAACGACATCTCATTAAACATTAGACAGAGTAAACATTTTTTGTTCAAATCAACAACATAAATCGATATATTTATAGTTTTCATACTAGACGTAACAAGCAAGTAACTTCAAAACGAATTGATTCTTCTATATAGTTCTACTAAACATTTGGATAAGCTCTCTATAATTTAGGCTCATAGTTCGTCTCCAATCACAAAGGTCAATCGTCACTTGCGTTGATAAAACTCGACAGATCTCACATACGTTTCAAACTCATCCAAGTTACAGGCATTTCCTGAACGAATTTGATTCGTATGAGAAAAAAGTGAATCGAATCAACACGTAAAGTAAATGTCAATTTATGATTTCGATTGTAGATGTTAATTAACTGTTCTTTGTTTGGAAACTGTATTAGATAATAACGCCTCCGTAATTCTAGATAGAATATTCATAATATGTCACCTTTAAGAGTGATGACCTTGTATGTTCTGGTTTCGCTAAAAAATGTCTTTCAGACATTCCCCTATATTTATTACTAGAACGAACCTTGACATAAATGTGCGTCAAGGCTAGCCAGTTCATATCCGACATTTTAATATTAAACACGTGTCCATCATGAAAATTCTGAAACGAAATATTTTTACAGCGTTTTCAGCTAATTTCAAATTACAGTATACTATTCAAAACCTCACAATGCGATAGCAAAATAATTGTTTTTATTAATTATTTTTTTTTACATTTTTAAATCGTATTTTCGTCACGCCAAGCGGTGTTCCGGCTAAACAAAATGGACTGGACAAGCTAAATATTTCATATATAAAAGCTCTACTGTTTCAATATAAGACCAAATCTTTCAAAATACCATTCAACGAAGCTACTTGACAAAAGTGATTTAGAAAAAAATGGACGTTTCCGTTTTGTATTTAGGTCGAAAATCGGTTTTTACTCTTCAACTGGATTCGGTCGAGGACATGAATTGGAACAACATCACTAAACACATCAACGGCAGCACTACTTCGTATAACTCCATCAATTTCTATAAAACTAAGATTTCATATCAAACTCATTAGCAGTCTGTTCATTGCGTTATCACAAACACAATCTATTTGCGGACCCTCATGCGAAGAAGAGTTCTCGCCCCACGACTCGGCTCTAGAACCTTCCAGCATTATCACAGACGAATAAATCCCTACAAAAAGAAAACTCTTTGGTACCCCCGTTCTAGAACAGTCGTGGAGTTTTAGTGAGAATTACTTCTTCGATGAGAAGGCCACAAATAGACCCGGCACCTAAAACTCAAGGCGATAGGCCGCGCACGAGGTCTCGTGATCTTGCAGGTTTATGGTGCAGCGTGAAGCAGAGGGAGACAGGTCGATCTTGTACTTCTCCAAGGCTTCCTCATTCTCCGTCACCCAGTAGCCCAGGACGTCGGTGTCATATGTGGGGATTATGGTCACTTCTGTGAAGGACAAGAAAGATATTGGCCGTTGTGATTATTTTGTCTTCATTTGATTACGGTACGTTCTTTTTTCATTTTTTTGGTGAACGAGCTCAAGAACCACCTGGTGTTAAGTAGTTAGTGAATCCCATAGAAATCACAACGCCGACAATACCGGTATTCACTTCGAGATGTGAGTTTGTAGGTCTCAATTGCATTTTATAACAACGGTTTTACCCCAAGCCGGAACACAGCCTTGCTTCGTAACCAAAATATAGCGCCGTAGTGGTATCATCTAACTCGTTTTGGCTAACTGCATAAGACGTATCCCTAGCACCAGTAAAAAAACATTAATACCTTAGTAAAGAAAATAGTGTGTGTGAGAAAAGGAATAAAGAGGAAAAATTGTGGGAAAATAAGAGAAAATAGTGTTATTTAATGTTACTCACCCAAATCTTTATCCTCCCAAGTCTTTTTGGCGTCAAGAAGGGCGTTGTAAATTTCTTTCGAAGGTTCAGTTCCGGAGAAAACATAATAACGTGCGCGGACACGTTTGAAGAATTCCACGGCAGAGTAATATGAGTTGCCGTGATGAGGAACGTATGTTAGCTCCATGTAGACTGGAGCTGGCGTCTTCTTCTTGCTAGGAGACTCTGACGCTCTCTTAGCTTCTTTGCTTTTCTCTTGGTTTAGTTTATTCTTGTTCAAAATTGTAGAACTGGTATTTTGCTTTTTCGGAGTACTTTTGCCGTCATGCTGATTTGGCGGCATAATTGGACTAGGTAGGCCGAGAGGTTTCCCCCAAGACTCGATCGGATCTTTGTCAAAAGTTTTACTGCTTTGTTCAAATCTTTCCGTCGAAGACTTTTTGCTGTGACTAGAAGATGTTTCAGTGGATTTTTTAGTCTCGGTTTTAATGTCTTTCAACGTAATGCTTTCTTCTTTTGATGTCGTTTTGCTTGAACTTGAGTGGGACCGTGTGTCAAGTTCGTATTTGGCTGTGATACTTGAGATTACATCAGAACCACTCACCTTCTTATGTTCTTCGATAGCTTTCTCAAAGTGTTCATCGGCCTCCTTCAAGAAGGTAGCATCTGATTTCTTGAGCACTACAACATCTGATTTAAGTTTCTCCTGTGTCAAGAATTCTTCTGTCTTTTTCGTAACACTTTTCTCAACTACACTTTTAACGTCTGAATGAGACGAAGACGCACAGGAATCATCTTCTGGTAGTTGTCCATAAATTGAGGAGGACATTGGGTCTTTATGTAATGCGGTATCCATATCCTTGTCGTCAAGTTGTTGAAGCTGTTTAGCATCTAACTCGAAGCTAAGATTTGATCGTGGAGAATGCGCAATCTGTGACTTAGTACTGCTGGGACTAGCTTGTCCGTCGTCGTCACTGTAATAAATACCACTACTTTCCGTACCCCAAAAATGCGTAGCAGCTCTTGAACCCCTGGAACTGATGTCTGATGGGGAAGACGTACCTGGGTGATCTAAATCGTCACTTGCAGCGGACGAACTCCTCATGTCGCCAGTCTTAGATGAAAGTTTCGAAAAAGATTTCTCACTTTCACCAGTGTCGATTATCTCTTCGTATTCTTCTTTGATTTCCGAAATGGTAGTCTTAGTTGATTTGGTTGTTTTAATAACCCCGTCGCTACCCTTACTGACTGTCGTAGTTTCGACCGTTATTTTGATTTTCTCTGGACTGATCACCTCTTTGGTTGTCACCACAGTTATAGTTTGTGTAATTTCATTTTCACCTTCTTTGACTATTTTCGTATATGTATCCGTTTCAGTGGTAATTTCGCCTACAGGTGACCGCTGCTTTTTCTGTTTGCTTTCAACTTTGGTCTCTGGTTTTAGTTTAAGTGGGAGATCTTCTACTTTTGGTTTTTCTTCTTGGGCCACTGGTTGCTTTTCGATTTCCTCTAGCTCTTCTGGAGACCAATCGTCAAGCCCGGTGCCAATAGGCAGGTATGTGATTTGTGTTCGAACGTCTTTAGTAGTTTCAACAGTACCATCGTCTTTAGCGTTCTCCGTAATAGTTTCTGTAACAGTTTTGACTGCGATTTCATTTGTATTATCATTTTTTAGTTCTTCTTTGGTAACATAGGTGGTAATAGTCTGCGTTATTCTCATTCCGCTTTCCATTATAACATTTGTTTTCTTATCAACAGATGTTTTAATTTTACCAGTAGGGTTGAGTCCTTGTAGTGCGGCCTGCAAGTCGCTGCCCGATGTTTTCTGGAATTCAGAAATGGTGATCTTCACATCCTTAGTGGTCTCTGTCGAACCGTCAGGGTATTCATCAACCGTCACAGTTTCTACAGTAGTTCTAACGCGTTTGACATTTACATCATTACTAGCCAATGTATCACGTTTAGTTTTCGTGGTTATTATTCGTTTAATTATTAAAGATCCCTGTTGAATCGTTTCATTTTTGACGTCAGATTCCTCTGTTGTATCTTCTACGATTTCATTGTCATCTATATAGGAGTCTTGATGCTCAGTATCATCTGCCTCAGTTTCTGCAGCTGGAGTTTTCAAAAAAACGTCAGCAATAGACACTTTTTCGCTTTTTTTAGTTATAACAGTTCCATCAGGGTATTCGTCTTCAACTACCGTTTTAACATTAGTTTTTATTTTTCGGGATCTAATCGAAGTATTCTCATATTCTTGTCGAATAGTTGTTACTGCTATTTTCCTAATGATATCGAGGCCGTTGCTTTTAATATGCTCTGTTTCCATAGTTGTGTGTTCCTTTGGTTCGCCAACTTCTGTGTATCCGGTAAGATTTTCATCAAACATTTCTACGCCATAATCAGCGACTGAAACTTTGACATCTTTTGTAACTTCAGTCACTCCTGTCGGGAGTTTCGTCTCAGTAATGACTTCAGTTGTCGTTCGAATTTTCTTTTTAGATTCATCTGCCGATGCCAATACTTCTTTAGTAGTTGTTGTCGTTATTATTTGCTTTACTTTTTTACCATCTCTAACCGTCAAATTTTCATCAGTTCGTACACTGACTGATTTGTCTTCTAAATTAGTAAATTCATCCAAAGCTTGTGTCTGAGGCATATCGTCTAATTGCATATCACTCACAGATGTACTAGTATCTACAGTTGTACGAATCGAGCCATCAGGATAGTGATCAGCAGTGGTAACAGTTGTAACAGTTTTCTGTTTTATAATTTTACCTTCTTTATCACAATACTTTGTTTTTTCGATTTTAGTCAATATATTTCTCTTTATAACGTGTTTTCCATCTTTGATCTCTTCTACTCTAGTCGTTTCGGACACCTCTGGCTTGTCAGCAGGAGTAAGGTGTTGAAGAGCAGCTACGACTTTATTTCTCTCGACTGAGTCTTCTTCGTCCTGCTGTGTATAAAGAGTTTCTTCAGTGAGAGATACTTTTTCGCTTGTTTTAGTTATAATGGATCCATCTGGATATTCATCTGCTATTGCAGTTTTCACAGTCGTTTTTGTTAGCATGATGTTATTTGTGAAATTATGGAATTCTTTAACTATTGTGGTTGTTGTAGTTTTTCGTGTAATTAGGATACCGTTCTCAGTGATTACATCAATTTCAGTAGTTGTATGTACTTTTGGTTCACCTGCTTCTTCAAATCCATCTAGGTTTTCCCCTACAATGTCTACTTCATCGTGATTTATATCGGAGAGTACTGTGCTGCTCTCTACTCCAGTACGCGAGGAACCGTCAGGGTAGGTATCCGTTTTCGTAATCGTGGTGGTTTCTTTAAGTTTTCTTAGAACTCCTTTGCTATCAGCATATTTTATTCTGACTATCTTAGTGACGATGAGTCGGCGAATGATTGTTTCTTTCTCTACAATTTCTTGTGTTTCCGATGTCTCTATCACTTCAGGTTCGTCGAACGGTACTAAATCTTTGAGCGCTATCTTTATTTTTTCATCTTCAGGGGTCACTTCCTCTTTTACTGGTGATGATTTTAGGTAAGAGCTTTCCGCCTTTTGGATATCAAATTCGACCTTTGATTCATCAATTTCCTTAACTGAAGTGCTGGTTTCGACATTAGTACGAATCAAACCATCTGGATATTGATCCGTAGTTGTGATCATCGTCACCACTTTGATTTTTCTAACAATTCCTTCATCGTCTACATATTTTGTCTTTGCTATGCGAGTTACGATAGTTCTCTTGATTATAACATGATTTTCTTTGACTTCCTCTGTCTGAGTGGATTCTGTCTCTTCTACTTTACCTTCTGCTGTCAGATTTTCAAGAGCTTTTTCAATGTTTGCTGTTTCAGATACAGCAATGTCACTGTCGTTTAAAGACACCAGATTTTCATCTACAATATAAACCTTTTCACTTGTCTTTGAAAATACAGAACCGTCTGGATGTTGGTCTTCTATATCTGTTTTTACAATAGTCTTGAGTCGCTTAATTTTTCTTTGCATGTTGATAAACTCATGTTCAACCGTTGTAACTGTAACTTTCCTCAAAACTTCGATGTTGTTTTCAATCATAGAATTTATTTGTGTTTTAATACTTTGCCGCGGCTCGCCTGCAGGTATAAATCCTTCTAAATCTTCATCAGACTCACCGGTGCCTATCGTTGTAAGGGTAGTATTACTTTCTGTTTGTGTTCTTGCACTACCATCAGGATACTTATCAGTTGTTTTAACTGTCGTCGTAGTCCTCAATTTTTTCAACATCCCTGATTTATCAGCGTATTTGATTTTCACTATTCTTGTGATAATTTCTCTATGGATGATGAAATCTTTTTCTTTGATTTCTTCTATGCTTGTCGTTTCAGTCACCTCTGGTTCGTCAGTAGGAGTTAAATCTTTTAGAGCTGCATCAATTTTAGATTCCTGGATCAGAAGGTCACCGTCATCTTCTACTTTTTCCGCTTGTTGACCTAGTACTTTGTCATCCTGACGTTCTGGCTTTTTGAATGAATCTTCCGTCTCATTCCTATCAAGATGGCCATTTTGAATTTTGTCCACGATATCATCGACCAAAGACATCTTTTCACTTGTCTTAGTTATGACCGAACCATCAAGATGCTCATCTTCAGTAACAACTTTGACAATTGTTTGAGTTCTTTCTATACGTTTTAACGCATTTACGTATTTCTTAATAGTAGTTGTAGTGTAGGTTTTCCTTTTTATTTTCTCTCCGTTTTCTTCAATAGAATCTTCAGTCACTGATGTCTCAATTAGAGGTTCAGTGGATTGGACGAAACCATCGAATGCTTCATCGAAGCTTTCATGACTATGATCAGAAATTGAGACCTTCAAATCTCTGGTGACTTCAGTCATGCCATTAGGAAGGTGTGTTTCTGTCACCGTTTCGACAGTGGTTCTAATCTTTTTCTTTATTTTATCTTTATTTGTTAATAACTCTTTCGTTGTAGTTATTGTTATCGTTTGTAATACATTTTTACCATTAATGACTACATATTTATCTTGGACGTTTCTTTCGACAACTTTGTCTTCAATTACAGTAAAACCTTGTAGTTCGTAATTCGAAGCTATCTCATCATTGATTTCGGTCAAGGTAGTATTAGAATTTACTTTAGTGCGAGCCGATCCATCGGGATAAGCGTCAGTGGTTGTAACAGATGTAAACGTCTTTATTTTCCGCGGTATCCCATCTTTATCAGCGTATTTTGTTTTGATAATCCTAGTGACTATTGTTCGTTTGATAATAAAATCTTCTTGTTTAATTTCTTCCGTTTTTGTTGTAATACTTTCCTCTGGTTCACCGAAGATGGTAAAATTTGTTAGTATTTTATCGAGGTTTGTTGTAGAATCCATGATTAATTCTTCAGTTTTGACATCAACGTTTCTTTGGACATCTTTTGAACCGTCTGGGTACTCCTTTGTAACATTGGTTTCAATTGTTGTCCTTAATATTTTTTTGCTATCATCAATTCTAACAGTTTCTTTTTTGGTAATTGTAGTGATCGTTTCAACTATATCAATATTATTTTCTTTTATAATCCTCTTGCTGACGTCAGTGTCAATTATGGTGTCTTCAATATTGTCATCTAACTCGTCGACTTCGCCAACAAGAGTTCTTGATGCATCCTGTTCTTTCTCACTAGTAAATTTCAGTTGGAAACTACCTAATGTATCCGATTTTTCAGTAGTTTCAGTATAGTCCGATCGGCTCTCCGTTGAGTACATGTCCAACTGAGATGTAGATCTAAGACTTGACGAACATTCCGAAACTAGAGTTTCTGTATCTTTTGTTGTAGTTGTTGATCCGTCTTGCCCCTTACTTAGTGTTGTTGTTTCAATTGTTGTTTTGATGTTCTGCGGTGTCCCGTCTTCTCTAGAAATTATTTCTTTTGTTGTAACCGTTGTTATTGTTTGCGTTACAACATTTTCACCTTCTTTGATTATTTTAGTGACCGTGTCGGTTTCAGTTTGAATTTTGCCTACTGTCTGCATGAGAGCTATGGCGTCTGAGTCATCATCAGTTTCGACGGAGGATTTAGGTAATTTGGGAACTTTTTCTGTTGACGTAGATATTTTTTGTGTCAGAACATCTTCACCAACGTGTACTACTTTGGTTATTGTTTCTTCACTATCTTCCGATTTATCGTATGTAACTTCGCTTTGGATTCCATCAGATATTTTGATGTCTTGGAAGTTACTAGGAGTTTTAGGCAGTGGACTGACAGGTACTGTGGGCGGAGTAGACATCCTTTCGATATCTGGCCTTGCAACCAAAGGTTCAATATTTTCTACTTTAATACCTTGCTGTACAGTTTCCATCTCGAAAGCTTTATTAATAGATTCCATTAGGCGGACAGCACTATGTTTTGTTAATTGATCAACCCAAGGTTCATCGGAACCGGATGCTGTGTGATCGACATCCATTAAAATGCTATGTACACCAGAATCAGATGTCTCTGAAAATGCAATTTCTTCCTTTGAAGACCCGAGTTCAGTCCTTGTTAATATTTTGCTTTCATATTTAGATTTTGATTCTGGGAATAATGTGAACGACTCTGTTTCTTGAGTGTGTTGAACAGAATCTAAAACAGTACTACTGCTTTCCATAAGAAGTGAATCAGCATCAAGCTTAACAGTCTTTTTTTCACTAGTTTCAAAGCTATGTTTTTCTTCCAGACTAATATCCTTAGAAACATCCTCGGAACTACCCTCACGTACCAATACATTTGAAGTGTGACAGTCTTGTACCTTTTGTGTGGATTCTGTTTCGGACAGAAGTGGTCTTTCTTTAACTAATTTTTTGATCGTGGTTACTTTAGATTCAGTTAGTGATTCGTCAACACCTTGTTCTTCATATGTCAAATCCTTCACTGTTGCTTCCTTTTGCGGAGCTTTATCATGGCTATATTTCTGGCCATCGGGTATTGATTGTTCTGGCTTAGATGCTTTTTGATCAGGTTTCTCTAAGCTAGGTGTTTCCTTATCAGGCTTATCTGCGCTTAGTACCACCGAATCAAACTTGTTGGGACTTGGCTCCTTCGGGTCGGATATTATTGAACTTGGTAATTTATCATCAGATTTTTCGGGTGCTTTTCCTTTACTATCCGTGGAACTGGGAACAATTTTGTCCGTCGTGTCAGAGCTAACAGCCTTTTCGAGGTTTTCAAGATCCACTTGCTTAATATCTGTTTCATCAATTTTATTTACTTTTTGTTTCACACCATCGACGAAACATGAATCGGAACTAGAAATATCTTTTTCTAAACGTACTTGCTTTACATCAAGTGGGTCAGAAATGATATCTAATGTGCTTTTTGCAATTGTTTTTTCTTTTTTATCAATAATTTTTACTGGTTTTGGAAGTTGGTTTGATTCATCGAATTCTGGCAGGATTTTATCTTTTCCCACTATCTCTATCTGTTCGCTTAATTGAACTGGGACCTTCTTTTTTGTGATTGTTTTTTTACTAAAATTAGAATCCTCCTCATTATAATTTCGCATAATATCTAGTTCTGATTCTGTTGCATGAACACAAATTTCTTCAATGCCTTTTACCTTGTCGTCTTGTTTTTCTGAATCAATTTCCAACCTAGAAATAATCTTCAGTTCTTTTGGAGCCAATTCTTTATCGTTCACTCCATCGGCCTGCCTTTCTCTCTCTTGATCACGTTCTTCTGCGGGAACATTGCTGAGAGATACTTCAGACTGTAGAATAGGTAAAGAGAAATCATCGATGGTGGTAACTTTTTTTTGTGTACCATTTGTTATTTTGTTTGTGACTTCATCTCCCGTTGAATGANTAGAAATAATCTTCAGTTCTTTTGGAGCCAATTCTTTATCGTTCACTCCATCGGCCTGCCTTTCTCTCTCTTGATCACGTTCTTCTGCGGGAACATTGCTGAGAGATACTTCAGACTGTAGAATAGGTAAAGAGAAATCATCGATGGTGGTAACTTTTTTTTGTGTACCATTTGTTATTTTGTTTGTGACTTCATCTCCAGTTGAATGATAATAAGCTGGTTTCTCATAGAATATTTCAGTTTCAATCTTATGAATTTCTTTGTCTTGACATTTTTCTGAGTCAGTCGAAACCGATTTCGTCAATGCCTCTTTGGAACTTAGTTCAATAGAATCTTTCAATTTAAGTGAAGCTGTTTTTTCTGCTGCTTCAGTGAGAAGTTCAATTTTATCAGCACTCATAGACTTTTCACCTTCTTGTAGCGATGACGTTTTTTCAAATGCGGTAAAGCTAATTTTTTGTATTGTATCGGTTGTTTTTCGTTTCATGTCAGAAAATTGAGTTAAGGAATCATTTTCAGAAGTCGTATTGTCCTTTAATAGCTCTAATTCTGAAGCAGACCCTTTTTTCGTAGCATCTAGGTGCTCAGATGACTTTTCCACACTTGTTTTATCCTTAGCCGCAGTGACATCAGATTTGATGTCGTTGGTTGATTTTGATGTCGTCTTTTCCTTAGATACAATTTTATCTGGACCGAAATCTAGTTTCATCAAAGACAGGTCCAACTTCGTTGATTCTTCAACAAACGTTGGTGTATCATCGTGCAAAGCGAAGCCATTCTCTTTGTAACATGTTTCACTTCCATCTCTTCCATGGGACGTTTGCTTATTTGAAACTAATGGTTTTGTTTTTGTTTCAGACTTTTGTTCGTAGAGTAGGCTTTGTGTATTTTCAGGAAGCTCTTCAGAAGCAACGATCTTCTCATTGATTTGTTTTAGTAGATGCTTATCTGACTTCACAGGCAGTGGGAGTGGCTCGTTCACCTGATCTTTGAGAGGAGTTGGTTTCTTCTCCTCATCTCCGGTAGAGCTATGTAACTTGTCCACATTTTTAATTTGCACTGGTGTCTTCTCAGCATCTTTTATAGGAATTGTAGCTTTGCCAACATCATTGGTTTGCGTAGGCACTTTTATGACTAGTTCAGTTGGGCTTAGTGTTTTTTCATCCTCTTTGATGGGCATTCGTTCCTTTTCATCACCTTTGATAGGACTCGATGCTTTCTCATCACTTTTGATAGGGCTTGGTGTCTTTTCATCATCTTTGATAGTCATTGGTACCCTATCATCATCTTTAGTAGAAACCTGTGCGCTCTCATAGTCTTTGATAAAGCTTCGTGCCTTCTCATCAACCTTGACAGGGCTTCGCACCCTCTCATCCTTTTTGATGGGCTTTAGTTCTATCTCAACAACTTCAATTGGGCTTGGTGTCTTTTCTTCGTCTTTGATAGAAACTGGTACTTTTTCATCAAATTTTGCAGGGCTCGGTGCCTTCTCGATAGAAACAGGTGCGCTCTCATCGCCTTTGACAGGGCTTGGTGGCTTCTGTTCATCTTTGATGGGACTTGGCACCATGGTGTCATCTATCGGCGTCTTCTCATCCGTTTTGATCGGCATTGGCTCTTTTTCAACAACTTCGATCGGGCTTGGCGCTTTTGCTTTGTCTTTAATAGAAACTGGTACCTTTTCATCATCTTTGACAGGGCTCGGAGCCTTCTCGTTAACCTTGATAGGGCTTGGCGCCTTCTCGTCGTCTTTTATAGGGCTAGGCACCTTCTCATCGATTTTGATGGGCATTGACTCTTTTTCAACAACTTCGATTTGGCTTGTCACCTTTTCTTCGTCTTTGGTAAAAACTGGCACCGTTTCATCACCTTTGATAGAGCTCGCAACCTTCTCGTCCGTTTTGATGGTCATTGGCTCTTTTTCAACAACTTTGATCGGGCTTGGCGCTTTTGCTTTGTCTTTGATAGAAACTGGCACCCTGTCATCACCTTTGATAGAGCTCGGCACCTTCTCATCCAATTTAATGGTCATTGGCTCTTTTTCAATAACTTCGATCGGGCTTGGCGCTTTTGCTTTGTCTTTGATAGAAACTGTTACCTTTTCATCATCTTTGACAGGGCTTGGAGCCTTCTCGTCAACCTTGATAGGACTTGGTGCCTTCTCCTCATCTTTTGCAGGGCTCGGTGCCTTCTCGGCTTTCTCGACAGAAACAGGTGCGCTCTCATCGTCTTTGGCAGAGACTAGTGGTTTCTGTTCATCTTTAATGGGGCTTGGCGCCTCGGTATCATCTTTTATATATACTGGTGCCTTATCATCTTTGATTGGGCTTGGCGCCTTCTCGTCAACCTTGAAAGGACTTGGTGCCTTCTGATCACTTGTGATGTGCATTGGTTCTTTCTCAACAACTTCGATTGGGCTTGACGACTTTCCTTTGTCTTTGATAGAAATTGGTACCTTTTCAACATCTTTGATTGCGCTTGGCACCTTCTCGTCTTTTTTGATTGGGCTTGGTACTTTGTCTTCGCCTATGATAAGGCTCGATGCCTTCTCCTCTTCTTTGATTAGGCTTGGTGCCTTCTCATCGTCCTTGATGTGACTCGGTTCCTTCAGAACATCGTTGATAGGCACTTGTTCCTTGTCCTTAATATCAGTAGAGCTTGGTATTATCTGTTCAAGTTGACTAAATACAGTTGTTTTTGTACTGCTGATGAGTTGTCGTTCCATATCCAAAAACGTCGAAACCAGGTCTTTATGTGTAATAACGTCCTCTGAAGTAGCGGTTGTTACGGCACTTGTAAAATTACTTTCAACCAATTTCTTCATTGTACTCTCTTCTTCTGTTTGATCAAATGACTGAATTTTGATGGCATCAAAGTGACCCAGGCTTGTATCTTTCTTATCAAGATAAATTGATTTTGGTTCTTTCTCAACAGTATCGATTAGGCTCGGTGCTTTGTCATCTTCTTCGATACGAGCTGGTACTTTCTCATCGTCCTGGACAGGGCTCGGCGCTTCCTTATATTCTTTGATTGGGCTTGATGCCTTCTCGTCGTCCTTGACAGGGCTCGGCGCCTTCTCGTCATCTTTGATTGGGCTTGATGCCTTCTCAACGTCCTCGACAGGACTCGGCGCCTTCTCATCTTCTTTGATTAGGCTTGGTGCCTTCTCATCATCCTTGATAGAGCTCGGCGCCTTCTTATCTTGTTTAATAGGACTTGGCGCCTTCTCATCTTCTTTGATTGGGCTTGGTGCCTTCTCAACGTCCTTGACAGGACTCGGTGCCTTCTCATCTTCTTTGATTAGGCTTGGTGCCTTCTCGTCGTCCTTGACGGGGCTCGGCGCCTTCTCATCTTGTTTAATAGGACTTGGTGCCTTCTCGTCTTTTTTGATTGGGCTTGACGCCTTCTCATCTTCTTTGATTGGGCTTGGTGCCTTCTCAACATCTTTGATTAGGCTTGGTGCCTTCTCATCGTCCTTGACAGGGCTTGGCGCCTTCAGAACATCTTTGATTGGGCTTGGTGCCTTCTGATCACCTGTGATGTGCATTAGTTCTTCCTCAACAACTTCGATTGGGCTAGGTGCCTTCTCGTCGTCCTTGACGTGGCTCAGCGCCTTCTGATCTTGTTTAATAGGACTTGGTGCCTTCTCATCTTCTTTGATTGGGCTTGGCGTCTTATCGTCTCCTTTGATTGGGCTCGGCGCCTTCTCATCGTCCTTGACAGGGCTCGGCGCCTTCTCAACATCTTTGATTGGGCTTGGTGCCTTCTGATCATCTGTGATGAGCATTGGTTCTTCCTCAACAACTTCGATAGGGCTTGGCGCCTTCTCATCTTCTTTAATTGGGCTTGGTGCCTTCTCAACGTCCTTGACAGGGCTCGGCGCCTTCTCATCTTCTTTGATTGGGCTTGGCGCCTTCTCATCTTCTTTAATAGGACTTGGTGCCTTCTCATCGTCCTTGATAGGGCTTGGCGCCTTCTCGTCATCTTTGATTGGGCTTGGTGCCTTCTCAACGTCCTTGATAGGGCTTGGCGCTTTTTCATCATCTTTGATTGGGCTAGGTGCCTTCTCGTCGTCCTTGACGGGGCTCGACGCCTTCTCATCTTGTTTAATAGGACTTGGTGCCTTCTCATCTTCTTTGATTGGTCTTGGTGCCTTCTCATCGTCCTTGACAGGGCTCGGCGCCTTCAGAACATCTTTGATTGGGCTTGGTGCCTTCTGATCACCTGTGATGTGCATTGGTTCTTCCTCAACAACTTCGATTGGGCTAGGTGCCTTCTCGTCGTCCTTGACGTGGCTCAGCGCCTTCTGATCTTGTTTAATAGGACTTGGTGCCTTCTCATCTTCTTTGATTGGGCTTGGCGCCTTATCGTCTTCTTTGATTGGGCTCGGCGCCTTCTCATCGTCCTTGACAGGGCTCGGCGCCTTCTCAACATCTTTGATTGGGCTTGGTGCCTTCTGATCATCTGTGATGAGCATTGGTTCTTCCTCAACAACTTCGATAGGGCTTGGCGCCTTCTCATCTTCTTTAATTGGGCTTGGTGCCTTCTCATCGTCCTTGACAGGGCTCGGCGCCTTCTCATCATCTTTGATTGGGCTTGGTGCCTTCTGATCACCTGTGATGTGCATTGGTTCTTCCTCAACAACTTCGATTGGGCTAGGTGCCTTCTCGTCGTCCTTGACGGGGCTCAGCGCCTTCTGATCTTGTTTAATAGGACTTGGTGCCTTCTCATCTTCTTTGATTGGGCTTGGCGCCTTATCGTCTTCTTTGATTGGGCTCGGCGCCTTCTCGTTATCTTTGGTTTGTCTTGGTGTCTTCTCATCGTCCTTGACAGGGCTCGGCGCCTTCACGTCATCTTTGATTGGGCTTGGTGCCTTCTGATCACCTGTGATGTGCATTGGTTCTTCCTCAACAACTTCGATAGGGCTAGGTGCCTTCTCGTCGTCCTTGACGGGGCTCGGCGCCTTCTCATCTTGTTTAATAGGACTTGGTGCCTTCTCATCTTCTTTGATTGGGCTTGGTGCCTTCTCATCGTCCTTGACAGGGCTCGGCGCCTTCTCGTCATCTTTGATTGGACTTGATATCTTCTCAACGTCCTTGACAGGGCTCGGCGCCTTCTCATCTTCTTTGATTAGGCTTGGTGCCTTCTCATCGTCCTTGACAGGGCTCGGCGCCTTCTCGTCATCTTTGATTGGGCTTGGTGCCTTCTCATCGTCCTTGACAGGGCTCGGCGCCTTCTCGTCATCTTTGATTGGACTTGATATCTTCTCAACGTCCTTGACAGGGCTCGGCGCCTTCTTATCTTCTTTGATTAGGCTTGGTGCCTTCTCATCGTCCTTGACAGGGCTCGGCGCCTTCTCGTCATCTTTGATTGGACTTGATATCTTCTCAACGTCCTTGACAGGGCTCGGCGCCTTCTTATCTTCTTTGATTAGGCTTGGTGCCTTCTCATCGTCCTTGACAGGGCTCGGCGCCTTCTCGTCATCTTTGATTGGACTTGATATCTTCTCAACGTCCTTGACAGGGCTCGGCGCCTTCTTATCTTCTTTGATTAGGCTTGGTGCCTTCTCATCGTCCTTGACAGGGCTCGGCGCCTTCTCGTCATCTTTGATTGGACTTGATATCTTCTCAACGTCCTTGACAGGGCTCGGCGCCTTCTTATCTTCTTTGATTAGGCTTGGTGCCTTCTCATCGTCCTTGACAGGGCTCGGCGCCTTCTCGTCATCTTTGATTGGACTTGATATCTTCTCATCGTCCTTGACAGAGCTCGGCGCCTTCTCGTCATCTTTGATTGGACTTGATACCTTCTCAACGTCCTTGACAGGGCTCGGCGCCTTCTTATCTTCTTTGATTAGGCTTGGTGCCTTCTCATCGTCCTTGACAGGGCTCGGCGCCTTCTCGTCATCTTTTATTGGACTTGTTGTCTTCTCAACGTCCTTGACAGGGCTCGGCGCCTTCTCATCTTCTTTGATTAGGCTTGGTGCCTTCTCATCGTCTTTGAATGAGCTCGGCGTCTTCTCATCTTCTTTGATTAGGCTTGGTGCCTTCTCATCGTCCTTGACAGGGCTCGGCGCCTTCTCGTCATCTTTGATTGGACTTGATATCTTCTCAACGTCCTTGACAGGGCTCGGCGCCTTCTTATCTTCTTTGATTAGGCTTGGTGCCTTCTCATCGTCCTTGACAGGGCTTGGTGCCTTCTCATCGTCCTTGACAGGGCTCGGTGCCTTCAGAACATCTTTGATTGGGCTTGGTGCCTTCTGATCACCTGTGATGAGCATTGGTTCTTCCTCAACAACTTCGATTGGGCTAGGTGCCTTCTCATCGTCCTTGACGGGGCTCGGCGCCTTCTGATCTTGTTTAATAGGACTTGGTGCCTTCTCATCTTCTTTGATTGGGCTTGATGCCTTCTCAACGTCCTCGACAGGGCTCGGCGCCTTCTCATATTCTTTGATTAGGCTGCTTGGTGCCTTCTCATCGTCCTTGATAGAGCTCGGCACCTTCTCGTCATCTTTGATTGGACTTGATACCTTCTCAACGTCCTTGACAGGGCTCGGCGCCTTCCCGTCATCTTTGATTGGGCTCGGCGCCTTCTCGTCATCTTTGATTGGACTTGATATTTTCTCAACATCCTTGACAGGGCTCGGCGCCTTCTTATCTTCTTTGATTAGGCTTGGTGCCTTCTCATCGTCCTTGACAAGGCTCGGCGCCTTCTCGTCATCTTTGATTGGACTTGTTGTCTTCTCAACGTCCTTGACAGGGCTCGGCGCCTTCTCGTCTTCTTTGATTAGGCTTGGTGCCTTCTCATCGTCTTTGAATGAGCTCGGCACCTTCTCATCTTCTTTGATTAGGCTTGGTGCCTTCTCATCGTCCTTGACAGGGCTCGGCGCCTTCTCGTCATCTTTGATTGGACTTGATATCTTCTCAACGTCCTTGACAGGGCTCGGCGCCTTCTTATCTTCTTTGATTAGGCTTGGTGCCTTCTCATCGTCCTTGACAAGGCTCGGCGCCTTCTCGTCATCTTTTATTGGACTTGTTGTCTTCTCAACGTCCTTGACAGGGCTCGGCGCCTTCTCATCTTCTTTGATTAGGCTTGGTGCCTTCTCATCGTCTTTGAATGAGCTCGGCACCTTCTCATCTTCTTTGATTAGGCTTGGTGCCTTCTCATCGTCCTTGACAGGGCTCGGCGCCTTCTCGTCATCTTTGATTGGACTTGATATCTTCTCAACGTCCTTGACAGGGCTCGGCGCCTTCTTATCTTCTTTGATTAGGCTTGGTGCCTTCTCATCGTCCTTGACAAGGCTCGGCGCCTTCTCGTCATCTTTTATTGGACTTGTTGTCTTCTCAACGTCCTTGACAGGGCTCGGCGCCTTCTCATCTTCTTTGATTAGGCTTGGTGCCTTCTCATCGTCTTTGAATGAGCTCGGCACCTTCTCATCTTCTTTGATTAGGCTTGGTGCCTTCTCATCGTCCTTGACAGGGCTCGGCGCCTTCTCGTCATCTTTGATTGGACTTGATATCTTCTCAACGTCCTTGACAGGGCTCGGCGCCTTCTTATCTTCTTTGATTAGGCTTGGTGCCTTCTCATCGTCCTTGACAAGGCTCGGCGCCTTCTCGTCATCTTTTATTGGACTTGTTGTCTTCTCAACGTCCTTGACAGGGCTCGGCGCCTTCTCATCTTCTTTGATTAGGCTTGGTGCCTTCTCATCGTCTTTGAATGAGCTCGGCACCTTCTCATCTTCTTTGATTAGGCTTGGTGCCTTCTCATCGTCCTTGACAGGGCTCGGCGCCTTCTCGTCATCTTTGATTGGACTTGATATCTTCTCAACGTCCTTGACAGGGCTCGGCGCCTTCTTATCTTCTTTGATTAGGCTTGGTGCCTTCTCATCGTCCTTGACAAGGCTCGGCGCCTTCTCGTCATCTTTTATTGGACTTGTTGTCTTCTCAACGTCCTTGACAGGGCTCGGCGCCTTCTCATCTTCTTTGATTAGGCTTGGTGCCTTCTCATCGTCTTTGAATGAGCTCGGCACCTTCTCATCTTCTTTGATTAGGCTTGGTGCCTTCTCATCGTCCTTGACAGGGCTCGGCGCCTTCTCGTCATCTTTGATTGGACTTGATATCTTCTCAACGTCCTTGACAGGGCTCGGCGCCTTCTTATCTTCTTTGATTAGGCTTGGTGCCTTCTCATCGTCCTTGACAGGGCTCGGCGCCTTCCCGTCATCTTCGATAGGGCTTGGTGCCTTCTCGTCTTCTTTGACTAGGCCTGGCGCCTTCTTGTCATCTTTGATTGGACTTGTTGTCTTCACAACGTCCTTGACAGGGCTCGGCGCCTTCTCATCTTCTTTGATTAGGCTTGGTGCCTTCTCATCGTCCTTGACAGGGCTCGGCGCCTTTTCGTCATCTTTGATTGGACTTGATATCTTCTCAACGTCCTTGACAGGGCTCGGCGCCTTCTTATCTTCTTTGATTAGGCTTGGTGCCTTCTCATCGTCCTTGATAAGGCTCGGCGCCTTCTCGTCTTCTTTGACTAGGCCTGGCGCCTTCCCGTCATCTTCGATAGGGCTTGGTGCCTTCTCGTCTTCTTTGACTAGGCCTGGCGCCTTCTTGTCATCTTTGATTGGACTTGTTGTCTTCACAACGTCCTTGACAGGGCTCGGCGCCTTCTCATCTTCTTTGATTGGGCTTGGTGCCTTC
Organism: Bombyx mandarina; assembly: GCF_003987935.1. The sequence continues at coordinate 1,259,024 of NW_021011566.1, forward strand.
TCATCGTCCTTGACAGGGCTCGGCGCCTTCTCATCTTCTTTGATTGGGCTTGGTGCCTTCTCAACGTCCTTGACAGGGCTCGGCGCCTTCTCGTCATCTTTGGTTGGGCTCGGTGCCTTCTCATCACCTGTGATGTGCATTGGTTCTTCCTTAACAACTTCGATAGGGCTTGGCGCCTTCTCATCTTGTTTAATGGGTATTGGGATGCTCTTATCGTCCTTGACAGGACTCGTTTCCTTCAGATCATCTTTGATTGGCACCGGTTCCTTCTCTTTAATTTCGGTTGAAGAAGAACTTGTTATTATCTGTTCAAGTTGACTAGATACTGTTGTTTTTGTACTGCTGATCAGCTGTCGTTCCATATCCAAAAACGTCGAAACCAGGTCTTTATGTGTAATTACGTCCTCTGAAGTAGTGGTTGTTACGGCACTTGTAAAACTACTTTCAACCAGTTTCTTCATTGTCCTCTCTTCTTCTGTTTGATCAAATGACTGAATTTTGATGTCATCAAGGTGAGTTAACCTTGTTACTTTCTCATCAAGATCTATTGGTTTTGGAGCTTTCTCAACTTCTTCCGTAAGGCTTGTTGCCTTCTGATCATCTTTGATAGGAATTGGCTCTTTCTTAAGAGTTTCGATCAGGGTTGGCGTCTTTTGTTCTTCTTCAATAGGGCTTGGCACCTTCTCGTCTTCTTTAATCAAATCAATCGGGCTTGGCTCTTTCTCATCTTCTTTGATAGGGCTTGGCACCTTCTCAACTTCTTTGATTGGACTTGGCACCTTCTTATCGTCTTCGACAGGGCTCGGCGCCTTCTGATCACCTGTGATGTGGATTGGTTCTTTATTTACAACTTCGAATAGGCTTGCCACTTTCTCGTCTTCTGTGATTAGTCTTGGTGTCTTCTCATCGTCCTTGACAGGGCTCGGTGCCTTCTCAACATCTTTGATTGGGCTTGATGCCTTCTGATCACCTGTGATGTGCATTGGTTCTTCCTCAACAACTTCGATAGGGCTTGGTGCCTTCTCGTCTTCTTTGACTAGGCTTGGCGCCTTCTCGTCTTCTTTGATTGGGCCTGGCGCCTTCTCGTCATCTTTGATTGGACTTGTTGTCTTCTCAACGTCCTTGACAGGGCTCGGCGCCTTCTCATCTTCTTTGATTAGGCTTGGTGCCTTCTCATCGTCTTTGAATGAGCTCGGCGTCTTCTCATCTTCTTTGATTAGGCTTGGTGCCTTCTCATCGTCCTTGACAGGGCTCGGCGCCTTCTCGTCATCTTTGATTGGACTTGATATCTTCTCAACGTCCTTGACAGGGCTCGGCGCCTTCTTATCTTCTTTGATTAGGCTTGGTGCCTTCTCATCGTCCTTGACAGGGCTCGGCGCCTTCTCGTCATCTTTGATTGGACTTGATATCTTCTCAACGTCCTTGACAGGGCTCGGCGCCTTCTTATCTTCTTTGATTAGGCTTGGTGCCTTCTCATCGTCCTTGACAGGGCTCGGCGCCTTCTCGTCATCTTTGATTGGACTTGATATCTTCTCAACGTCCTTGACAGGGCTCGGCGCCTTCTTATCTTCTTTGATTAGGCTTGGTGCCTTCTCATCGTCCTTGACAGGGCTCGGCGCCTTCTCGTCATCTTTGATTGGACTTGATATCTTCTCAACGTCCTTGACAGGGCTCGGCGCCTTCTTATCTTCTTTGATTAGGCTTGGTGCCTTCTCATCGTCCTTGACAGGGCTCGGCGCCTTCTCGTCATCTTTGATTGGACTTGATATCTTCTCAACGTCCTTGACAGGGCTCGGCGCCTTCTTATCTTCTTTGATTAGGCTTGGTGCCTTCTCATCGTCCTTGACAGGGCTCGGCGCCTTCTCGTCATCTTTGATTGGACTTGATATCTTCTCAACGTCCTTGACAGGGCTCGGCGCCTTCTTATCTTCTTTGATTAGGCTTGGTGCCTTCTCATCGTCCTTGACAGGGCTCGGCGCCTTCTCGTCATCTTTGATTGGACTTGATATCTTCTCAACGTCCTTGACAGGGCTCGGCGCCTTCTTATCTTCTTTGATTAGGCTTGGTGCCTTCTCATCGTCCTTGACAGGGCTCGGCGCCTTCTCGTCATCTTTGATTGGACTTGATATCTTCTCAACGTCCTTGACAGGGCTCGGCGCCTTCTTATCTTCTTTGATTAGGCTTGGTGCCTTCTCATCGTCCTTGACAGGGCTCGGCGCCTTCTCGTCATCTTTGATTGGACTTGATATCTTCTCAACGTCCTTGACAGGGCTCGGCGCCTTCTTATCTTCTTTGATTAGGCTTGGTGCCTTCTCATCGTCCTTGACAGGGCTCGGCGCCTTCTCGACATTTTTGATTGGGCTTGGTGCCTTCTGATCACCTGTGATGTGCATTGGTTCTTCCTCAACAACTTCGATTGGGCTAGGTGCCTTCTCGTTGTCCTTGACGGGGCTCGGCGCCTTCTCATCTTGTTTAATAGGACTTGGTGCCTTCTCATCGTCCTTGACAGGGCTCGGCGCCTTCTCGACATCTTTGATTGGGCTTGGTGCCTTCTCAACGTGTTTGACAGGGCTTGGCGCCTTCTTGTCATCTTTGATTGGGCTTAGTGCCTTCTCATCGTCCTTGACAGGGCGCGGCGCCTTCTCGACATCTTTGATTGGGCTTGGTGCCTTCTGATCACCTGTGATGTGCATTGGTTCTTCCTCAACAACTTCGATTGGGCTAGGTGTCTTCTCGTCGTCCTTGACGGGGCTTGGCGCCTTCTCATCTTGCTTAATAGGACTTGGCGCCTTCTCATCGTCTTTGATTGGGCTTGGTGCCTTCTCATCGTCCTTGACAGGGCTCGGCGCCTTCTCGACATCTTTGATTGGGCTTGGTGCCTTCTCATCGTCCTTGACAGGGCTCAGCGCCTTATCGTCATCTTTGATTAGTGCCTTCTTAACGTCCTTGACAGGGCTTGGCGCTTTTTCATCTTCTTTGATTGGGCTTGGTGCCTTCTCATCGTACTTGACAGAGCTCGGCGCCTTCACATCTTGTTTAATAGGACTTGGCGCCTTCTCATCTTCTTTGATTGGGCTTGGTGCCTTCTCAACGTCTTTGACAGAGCTTGGCGCTTTTTCATCATCTTTGATTGGGCTTGGTGCCTTTTCGTCGTCCTTGACAGGGCTCGGAGCCTTCTCTTCTTGTTTAATAGGACTTGGTGCCTTCTCATCTTCTTTGATTGGGCTTGGTGCCTTCTCAACGTCTTTGACAGGGCTTAGTGCCTTCTCAACGTCTTTGACAGGGCTTGGCGCTTTTTCATCATCTTTGATTGGGCTTGGTGCCTTTTCATAGTCCTTGACAGGGCTCAGAGCCTTCTCGCCAACTTTAAGGGGACTCGGTGCCTTCTGATCTCCTGTGATGTGCATTGGTCCTTTCTCAACAACTTCGATAGGGCTTAGCGCCCTTTCGTCTTCCTTGATTGGGCTTGGCGCTTTCTCATCTCGTTTAATGGGTATTGGGATGCTCTTATCGTCCTTAATAGGACTGGTTTCCTTCAGATCATCTTTGATTGGCACCGGTTCCTTCTTTTTAATTTCGGTATAGCTTGGTATTATCTGTTCAAGTTGACTAGATACTGTTGTTTTTGTACTGCTGATCAGCTGTCGTTCCATATCCAAAAACGTCGAAACCAGGTCTTTATGTGTAATAACGTCCTCTGAAGTAGTGGTTGTTACGGCACTTGTAAAACTACTTTCAACCAGTTTCTTCATTGTCCTCTCTTCTTCTGTTTGATCAAATGACTGAATTTTGATGTCATCAAGGTGAGTTAAGCTTGTTACTTTCTCATCAAAATCTATTGGTTTTGGAGCTTTCTCAACTTCTTCCGTAAGGCTTGTTGCCTTCTGATCATCTTTGATGGGAACTGACACCTTCTCACCCTCTTTGATAGGCATTGGCTCTTTCTTAAGAGTTTCGATTAGGGTTGGCGTCTTTTTTTCTTCTTCAATAGGGCTTGGAACCTTCTCGTCTTCTTTGATTGGGCTTGGCTCTTTCTCATCTTCCTTGATAGGGCTTGGCACCTTCTCAACTTCTTTGATTGGGCTTGGCACCTTCTTATCGTCTTCGACAGGGCTCGGCGCCTTCTGATCACCTGTGATGTGGATTGGTTCTTTCTCAACAACTTCGAATGGACTTGGCACCTTCTCTTCTTCTTTGGTTGGGCTTGGCGCCTTCTCGTCTTCTGTGATTAGGCTTGGTGCCAACTCGTCCTTGACGGGGCTTGGCACTTTCTCATCTTCCTTGGTAGGGCTTGGTGCCTTCTCATCTTCTTTGATTAGGCTTGGTGCCTTCTCGTCGTCTTTGACAGGGCTTGGTGCCTTCTCATTGTCCTTGATAGGGCTCGGCGCCTTCTCGACATCTTTGGTTGGTCTATGTGCCTTCTCATTGTCCTTGACATGGATCGGTGCCTTCTCATTTTCTTTTATTAGGCTTGGTGCCTTCTCATCGTCCTTGTCAGGGCTCGGCGCCTTCTCAACATCTTTGACTAGGCTTGGCGCCTTCTCATCGTCTTTGAAAGAGCTCGGCGCCTTCTCATCTTTTTTAATAGGACTTGGCGCCTTCTCATCTTCTTTGATTGGGCTTGGTGCCTTCTCAACGTGTTCGACAGGGCTTGGCGCCTTCTCGTCATCTGTGATTGGGCTTGGTGCCTTCTCAACGTCCTGGACAGGGCTCGGCACCTTCTCATCTTGTTTAATAGTACTTGGCGCCTTCTTAACGTCTTTGATAGGGCTTGGCGCCTTCTCATCGTCCTTGAGAGGGCTGGGCACCTTCTCGTCATCTTTGATTGGGCTTGGTGCCTTCTCAACGTCCTTGACTAAGCTCGGTGCCTTCTCTTCGTCCTTGACAGGGCTTGGCACTTTTTCATCATCTTTGACAGGGCTTGGTGCCTTCTCATCGTCCTTGACAGGGCTTGGTGCCTTCTCATCTTTTTTAATAGGACTTGGCGCCTTCTCATCTTCTTTGATTGGGATTGGTGCCTTCTCAACGTGTTTGACAGGGCTTGGCGCCTTCTCGTCATCTGTGACTGGGCTTGGTGCCTTCTCAACGTCCTGGACAGGGCTCGGCACCTTCTCATCTTGTTTAATGGTACTTGGCGCCTTTTTAACGTCTTTGATAGGGCTTGGCGCCTTCTCATCGTCCTTGAGAGGGCTGGGCACCTTCTCGTCATCTTTGATTGGGCTTGGTGCCTTCTCATCGTCCTTGACTAAGCTCGGTGCCTTCTCGTCGTCCTTGACAGGGCTTGGCACTTTTTCATCATCTTTGACAGGGCTTGGTGCCTTCTCATCGTCCTTGACAGGGCTCGGCGCCTTCTCGACATCTTTGATTGGGCTTGGCGCCTTCTCATCTTCTTTGATTGGGCTTGGTGCCTTCTCAACATCTTTGATTAGGCTTGGTGTCTTCTCAACGTCCTTGACGGGGCTTGGCGCCTTCTTATCATCTTTGATTGGGCTTTGCGCCTTCTCATCTTCTTTGATAGGGCTTGGCGTCCTCTCAACTTCTTTGATTGGGCTTGGCGCCTTCTTATCGTCTTCGACAGGGCTCGGCGCCTTCTGATCACCTGTGATGTGGATTGGTTCTTTCTCAACAACTTCGAATGGACTTGGCACCTTCTCTTCTTCTTTGGTTGGGCTTGGCGCCTTCTCGTCTTCTGTGATTAGGCTTGGTGCCAACTCGTCCTTGATAGGGCTTGGTACCTTCTCAACTTCTTTGATTGGGCTTGGTGCCTTCTTATCGTCCTTGAGAGGGCTCAACGCCTTCTCGCTAAGTTTAACAGGACTCGGGGCCTTCTGATCATCTGTGATGTGCACTAGTTCTTTCTCAACAACTTCGATTGGGCATGGCGCCTTCTCGTCTTGTTTGATTGGGCTTGGCTGCCTCCCGCCTTCTTTGATTGGGCTTGGTGCCTTCCCATCGTCCTTGACAGGGCTTGGCGCCTTCTCAACTTCTCTTATTAGGCTTGGTGCCAACTCGTCCTTGGCAGGGCTTGGTGCCTTCTCATCTTCTTTGATTGAGCTAGGTGCATTCTTATCGTCCTCGACAGGGCTCAACGCCTTCTCGCTAGGACTCGGTGCCTTCTGATCACCTGTGATGTGCATTGGTTCTTTGTCAACAACTTCGATAGGACTTGGCGTCGTCTCGTCGTCCTTGACAAGGCTCGTGGCCTTCTCGCTAACCTTAATAGGACTAGGTGCCTTCTGATCACCTATGATGTGCATTGGCTCCTTCTCAACAACTTCGATTGGGCTTGGCTCTTTGTCGCATTTTTTTATTGAGCTTGGTGCCTTCTCATCGTCCTTGACAGGACTTGGCACCTTCTCATGTTCTTTGATTCGAATTGGTGCCTTCTCAACGTCCTTGACAGAGCTCGGCGCCTTCTCGCCAACCTTTATAGGAGTTGGTGTCTTCTGATCATCTGTGACGTGCATTGGTTCTTTGTCAACAACTTCGATTGATCTTGGCTCCTTCTCATCTTCTTTGATTGGGCTTGGCGCCTTCTCAACTTCTTCGAACAGGCTTGGCGCCCTCATATCATGTTTAACAGGTCTCGGTGCCTTCTCGCCAACCTTGACAGGACTCGGTCCCTTCTGATCCTCTGTGATGTGAACTGGTTCTTTCTCAACAACTTCGATTGGGCTTGGCGCCTTCTCGTCTTCTTTGATTGGTATTGGTTCTTTCTCATCGTCCTTGACAGGGCTCGGCGCCTTCTTGCTAACCTTAATAGGACTCCCAACCTTAATAGGTGCCTTCTGATCACCTGTGATGTGCATTGGTTCTTTCTCAACAACTTCGATTGGGCTTGCTGCCTTCTCATCGTCCTTGACAGGTCTCGGCACCTTCTCTCCGACCTTAATAGGACTCGGTCCCTTCTGATCCTCTGGGATGTGCATTGGTTCTATCTCATCAACTTCGATTGGGCTTAGCGCCTTTTCGTCTTCTTTGATTGGGCTTGGCGCCTTCTCATCTTGTTTAATGGGTATTGGGATGCTCTTATCGTCCTTGACAGGACTCGTTTCCTTCAGATCATCTTTGATTGGCACCGGTTCCTTCTCTTTAATTTCGGTAGAACTTGGTATTATCTGTTCAAGTTGACTAGATACTGTTGTTTTTGTACTGCTGATCAGCTGTCGTTCCATATCCAAAAACGTCGAAACCAGGTCTTTATGTGTAATTACGTCCTCTGAAGTAGTGGTTGTTACGGCACTTGTAAAACTACTTTCAACCAATTTCTTCATTGTACTCTCTTCTTCTGTTTGATCAAATGACTGAATTTTGATGTCATCAAGGTGAGTTAACCTTGTTACTTTCTCATCAAGATCTATTGGTTTTGGAGCTTTCTCAACTTCTTCCGTAAGGCTTGTTGCCTTCTGATGATCTTTGATAGGAACTGACACCTTCTCACCCTCTTTGATAGGCATTGGCTCTTTCTTAAGAGTTTCGATTAGGGTTGGCGTCTTTTGTTCTTCTTCAATAGGGCTTGGCACCTTCTCGTCTTTTTTGATTAGGCTCGGCGCCTTCTCGACATCTTTGATTGGGCTTGGTGCCTTCTGATCACCCGTGATGTGCATTGGTTCTTCCTCAACAACTTCGATTGGGCTAGGTGCCTTCTCGACTTCTTTGATTAAGCTTGGTGCCAACCCGTCCTTGACAGGGCTCACCGCCTTTTCGATAACCTTAATATGACTCGCTGCCTTCTGATCACCTATGATGTGCATCGGTTCTTTCTCAACAACTTTTATTGCGCTTAGTGCCTTTTCATCGTCCTTGACAGGGCTCAGAGCCTTCTCGCTTATCTTAATGGGACTCTGTGCCTTTTGATCACCTGTGATGTGCTTTGGTTCTTTTTCAACAGCTTTGATTGGGCTTGGCACCTTTTCGCCATCTTTGATTGGGCTTGGGGCCTTTTCGCCTTCTTTGATTGGGCTTGGGGCCTTCTCATCATCCTTAGCAGGGCTCGGCGCCATCTTATCCCCTTTGATTGGGCTTCGTGCCTTTTCATCGTCCCTAACAGGGCTCGGCGCCTTCTCATCTTCTTTGATTGAGCTTGGTGCCTTTTCATCGTCCTTGACAGGGCTCAGCACTTTTTCGCCAATCTTTGCAGGAGTCAGTCCCTTCTGATCACTTGTGATGTGCATTGGTTCTTTCTGAACAACTTCGATTTTGCTTGGTGCCTTCTCATTGTCCTTGACAGGGCTCGGCGCCTTCTCAACTTCTTTGATTGGGCATGGTGCCTTCTCATCGTCTATGCCAAAGCTAGGCGCCTTCTCGTCAACCTTAAGAGGACTCGGTGCCTTCTGATCACCTGTGATGTGCATTGGTTCTTTCTCAACAACTTCGATAGGGCTTAGCGCCTTTTCGTCTTCTTTGATTGGGCTTCGTGCCTTCTCATCGTCTTTGATTGAGCTTGGTGCCTTCTCATGTTCCTTGACAGGGCTCAGCACTTTCTCGCCAATCTTTATAGGAGTCAGTCCCTTCTGATCACTTGTGATGTGCATTGGTTCTTTCTTAACAACTTCGATTTTGCTTGGTGCCTTCTCATCGTCCTTGACAGGGCTCGGCGCCTTTTCGTCTTCCTTGATTGGGCTTGGCGCCTTCTCATCTTGTTTAATGGGTATTGGGATGCTCTTATCGTCCTTGATAGGACTCGTTTCCTTCAGATCATCTTTGATTGGCACCGGTTCCTTCTCTTTAATTTCGGTATAGCTTGCTATTATCTGTTCAAGTTGACTAGATGGGGTTGTTTTTGTACTACTGATCAGCTGTCGTTCCATATCCAAAAACGTCGAAACCAGGTCTTTATGTGTAATTACGTCCTCTGAAGTAGTGGTTGTTACGGCACTTGTAAAACTACTTTCAACCAATTTCTTCATTGTACTTTCTTCTTCTGTTTGATCAAATGACAGAGTTTTGATGTTATCAAGGTGAGTTAAGCTTGTTACTTTCTCATCAAGATCTATTGGTTTTGGAGCTTTCTCAACTTCTTCCGTAAGGCTTGTTGCCTTCTGATGATCTTTGATAGGAACTGACACCTTCTCACCCTCTTTGATAGGCATTGGCTCTTTCTTAAGAGTTTCGATTAGGGTTGGCGTCTTTTGTTCTTCTTCAATAGGGCTTGGCACCTTCTCGTCTTTTTTGATTAGGCTCGGCGCCTTTTCGACATCTTTGATTGGGCTTGGTGCCTTCTGATCACCTGTGATGTGCATTGGTTCTTCCTCAACAACTTCGATTGGGCTAGGTGCCTTCTCGTCGTCCTTGACGGGGCTTGGCGCCTTCTCGACATCTTTGATTGGGCTTGGTGCCTTCTCAACGTGTTTGACAGGGCTTGGCGCCTTCTCGTCATCTTTGATTGTACTTGGTGCCTTCTCATCGTCCTTGACAGGGCTCAGCGCCTTATCGTCATCTTTGATTGGTGCCTTCTTAACGACCTTGACAGGGCTTGGCGCTTTTTCATCATCTTTGATTGGGCTTGGTGCCTTCTCGTCGTCCTTGACAGGGCTCGGCGCCTTCTCTTCTTGTTTAATAGGACTTGGTGCCTTCTCATCTTCTTTGATTGGGCTTGGCACTTTTTCATCATCTTTGATTGGGCTTGGTGCCTTTTCATCGTCCTTGACAGGGCTGAGAGCCTTCTCACCAACTTTAAGGGGACTCGGTGCCTTTTGATCACCTGTGATGTGCATTGGTTCTTTCTCAACAACTTCGATAGAGCTTAGCGCCCTTTCGTCTTCCTTGATTGGGCTTGGCGCTTTCTCATCTTGTTCAATGGGTATTGGGATGCTCTTATCGTCCTTGATAGGACTCGTTTCCTTCAGATCATCTTTGATTGGCACCGGTTTCTTCTCTTTAATTTCGGTATAGCTTGGTATTATCTGTTCAAGTTGACTAGATGGGGTTGTTTTTGTACTGCTGATCTGTTGTCGTTCCATATCCAAAAACGTCGAAACCAGGTCTTTATGTGTAATTACGTCCTCTGAAGTAGTGGTTGTTACGGCACTTGTAAAACTACTTTCAACCAATTTCTTCATTGTACTTTCTTCTTCTGTTTGATCAAATGACAGAGTTTTGATGTCATCAAGGTGAGTTAAGCTTGTTACTTTTTCATCAAGATCTATTGGTTTTGGAGCTTTCTCAACTTCTTCGGTAAGACTTGTTGCCTTCCGATCATCTTTGGTAGGAACTGACACCTTCTCATCCTCTTTGATGGGCATATCGTCTTTCTCAAGAGTTTCGAATGGGCTTGACGCCTTTTTTTCGTCTTCGATTAGAGCTGGTCTCTTTTCAGCGTCTTTGATAGGGCTTGGCGCTTTGGTGCTATCTTTGATAGAAACTGCTACCTGTTCGTCATCTTTGAAAGCGCTTGGCGCCTTCTCGTCATCCTTTGTAAAACTCGGTGACTTCTCGTCACCTTTGATAGCAATTGGTACCTTTTCATCATCTTTTCTTGGGCTCGACACCTTCTCGTCTTCATTGATGGATATTGGAGTGGTCTCCATATCTTTAGCAGAGCTTGGTACCTTCCCATCTTCCTTGATAGGGCTTGGCGCCTTCTTGTCTTCTTTGATAGGACTTGGCGCCTTCTCGTCTTTTTTGATTGGGCTAGGCGCCTTCTCATCGTCTTTGACAGGGCTCAGCACCTTCTCGCCAACCTTAATAGGACTCGGTGCCTTCTGATCACCTGTGATGTGCATTGGCTCTTTCTCAGCATCTTCGATTGGGCTTGACGCCTTTTCTTCATCTTTGATAGCAACTGGCGCCTTTTCATCATCTGTGATTGGGCTCAGCGCCTTTTCTACATCTATGATAGGAACTGGTTTCTTCTCTTCATTTTTGATTGAGCTTGGCGCCTTCTCTTCAATCTTTATAGGACTTGGTGCCTTCTCATCGTCTTTGATAAGGTTTGGTACCTTGGTGTCATCTTTGATAGAAATTGGTACTTTTTCAAATTCTTTGATTGAGCTCGGCACCTTCTCACCCTCTTTAATGGACATTGGTGTGCCCTCATCATCTTTGTTAGGGCTTGGTGTCTTCATGCCAGGCTTGACTGAGCTTATTGCCTTTTTATCTAAGTGGCTTTCCGTTTTGTCATCTACCACGATTGTACCTAACTGAGACGCGTCGAATTCTTGAATATCAGTATCAACTATCTGTTGGGATTCTTTGATTTTAGTTAAAACGATTATTTTAGCAGCTTTTTCCTCTTTGGCTTCTGCTTTAGGTGTTGGCATTTCCTCTCTGCTTTTTAGATTTGCTAGCTTTTCGTCTAGCTTTTCTAAAGTCTTGGCAGATTGTAAAGTTGTGCTAAGTTTTGACTGTGACTCCATTATCTCTAGATCACTATCAAATTTGTCTTGTTTGTTTTCAATCTGAACCAATTCGTTACCTACTTGATTTTTCAACATATCTTGTGGTTTTTCAATTATTTTTTCTGTTTCTTCTAACAAGAATTCCTTTTTCATTGTAGTTTTGGTTTTATCATCCTTTACCTTCTCTAATAGTAAAGGTGAATCATTTTTCACTTTGTTTGTTTCGCTGAAAACAGTTTTATCTGAAACATCACTTACTTCTTCAGATGTTAAAGACCTTATAGGTGATACTTCTTTACATGCTATATCAGGACTTATTTCACTGGTTGTTTCAATTTTCGATTTTTTTATTTCCTGTATCAAATTATTTGTTACTTGTTTTTCAGACGACAAAAGCATTTCTGTCATTGTTTCAGTATTAGCTATCGTTTCATCAATTTTATAGTGGACCTCCGGTGATTTCCTGATCATTGTTGGGGATTTTCCAGCCATGATTTCTTCGAGACTTTTTTCCGATTTTAAAACCTCAGCGACGTCAGCTACAATTTTNGATTTTTTTATTTCCTGTATCAAATTATTTGTTACTTGTTTTTCAGACGACAAAAGCATTTCTGTCATTGTTTCAGTATTAGCTATCGTTTCATCAATTTTATAGTGGACCTCCGGTGATTTCCTGATCATTGTTGGGGATTTTCCAGCCATGATTTCTTCGAGACTTTTTTCCGATTTTAAAACCTCAGCGACGTCAGCTACAATTTTCTCTACATCTTTTGGACTAAGCGGAGGTTTATCAGCCATTTCCAGCTTTTGAGCTTCTTCTATTTCTTTCTCAACATCTTCAGGAATTGATGGTATCTTCTCAGGCATGTGAGGGATTTCTTCAATAACTATAACATCGTCATTTATCGGTGAATCTAGAGTGGTGATATGAGTTTCTCTTAATTTCTCGGTATATTGCCCATACTCATACTCTCCGCTATATTCCTTAACTGGCTGAAGATCTTTACTAGGTGTTAAAGACAGTTTCATCTGTTGGTATATTGGTGAGTCTGGGGCTGAACCAGGAGTCACAGTTACAATTTCAGCATGCGAGGGTTTTACAACAGTTTTGATTATAACGTCGTCTTCGATTGTTTTCATAACTTTGTAAAGAATTGGAGTATCTTTGTCGGGAATTGGTAGATCTTTTGGAACCTTCGTTTCAGAAACAAATCGCCCGGGCTTTTGTTTGTAAATATCATCTTCGATAGGTGTCTTTTTTTCTTCAAACGTTTGGTAATCTACCTCTTCATGAAGAGGTAGATCTGCCACCTCATCAGGAGTCTTAACGATCTCTCTGATAGGTACTGACTGTACCTCACCTTTCAAGTTCATCTCTTTCGTCAAAGGCTCCGGAATGTTTATTAATGTTTGTGGTGGTACAAATTCCTTTGTTTCTTCTTGTACGTGCTTTTCTTCTACTCGATGATCTTCTTTAATATCGTCAAGTGTGATTCGTTCATCTTCTGGTAAAGTTGGTGCAGTAGTTGCTCCTGATTCAACTGTTGTAGAAATTTTTTCATCGGGATGTGATTCTGGCACCAGCTCGAGTGAGTCCTTAGGCTTAACAGGACCGCTTTTACTATCTGACGTTTTCTTTTCACTGCTAATGTCCTGTTTTTCTTCTACACTGATGGAGTGTTCCTTAGATTCCGCTTGTTTAGCTTCGATTTCTAAATTAATTTCACCTTTAAGATGTTCTTCTTCAGGTTTAGCTACTTGAAGGCCAGATACATCATCTTTTTTCTTTTCTGATTCTTCTTTGTCCTTAAGATGCTTAAGTAGTTCATCTTCTTGTTTATGACTACTTTCACGTTCGATTTCAGGTTCAGAAGGATACTGTGGAACTTCTTCTTTTTCTATAATCAGATATTCTTCTTCAAATTCACCGTCGGCAGTCGTTTCAGTTTTTGTATTATCGAGTAAACAAGTTATCTTTTCGATATCTGATCTCCCAACAAACTCTACTTTCTCCTCAGCCTCACTGTCTCTGTTAAAAACTGCTTCAATTTCTCTCACAATCTCTTGTTCTTCTCTTTCGTCAAACTCTTGTTGTTTGATGTCATCAAGAGACTTAGAGGTTTCTTCGTCGGATTTCTTTGCATCTTTTAGGATATCTTCATAATTTACTCTTTGGAGGCCTTTTAGTTTAGATGAATCAGCTTTAATAGACTTAACCGATTTCGAGGGGCTCTTTATTGCTTTGACCCCTTTAACGGGTGATGCTATTGGTCTTGGTCTCCTTGAAATCGGTTCGCGTTTTGGCTTGGATTCCTTTTTGTCATTAGATTTTTGAGGAGCGTCACGTTTTGGCGAAGCCTGTTTGTATTTAGATTCGGCCACTCTGCGATTACTCGCTTCTTTGGCACTTTTAGCGGGTGTACTACCAGGACTCAATTTTCTAGTCTTCGTTTTAATTTTATCTCTAATAGCAGATTGTGCTGTTGCTATTGTTTTAGTTTCAACTGTCTTTTTAGGCGTAGTCACAGGTGATCGCTTTTCATCCATAGTAATTTTTTTATCTGCTGTCGTACTGGCTGTAGTCTTTTTTTCAATAGTTTTAGTAGTGCGATGACTTATTTTACTTCTACTCGTAGAAGTTGCCATNTTTCTAGTCTTCGTTTTAATTTTATCTCTAATAGCAGATTGTGCTGTTGCTATTGTTTTAGTTTCAACTGTCTTTTTAGGCGTAGTCACAGGTGATCGCTTTTCATCCATAGTAATTTTTTTATCTGCTGTCGTACTGGCTGTAGTCTTTTTTTCAATAGTTTTAGTAGTGCGATGACTTATTTTACTTCTACTCGTAGCAGTTGCCATTTCATTTTTGCTCCTAGTTTCCGTCTTCTTTTTTGTTTCAGTTTTAGCTTTTATTTCGGCATCGGCCTTTTTTATTTCAGTAGCTTTAATTGATGTCTCTTTCACTTCATCGGTTTTATCAGTACGTTTCATTTTTTTATCAACAACCTTTTTGATGTCCTTTTTGATATCTTTCTTTTTGTGTACTTCATCTGTCATCGTGGTTTCGTATTCGGACACCTTTTCATCAATTTTAGTTTCCAGCCTCGCTGTTATAGCGTCATGAAGAACTGATTCTATTTTTTTATCATCGTGTTCGGCTAATTCACTAAGCAGTTTGTTATCTATAATATTTTTAGAATCTGTTTGATCTTTGAGGAGATCTTTGTCTTTTAGTGACTCTATTTCATGTTTTTCTTCTTTCAATTTTTCAGTGATAATATTTCGTTCTTTACCCACCCTTGAAATTATTTTGGAAGTTTTCGTCGCGGTTAGTGTTGAGGCTGTTGATGAAACTGAAGCAGGTGGTAGAAGTGCCGGCGTCATTTGTCTTCCCGTGCACGTCGGATGTTGAAGAAACTCCAAATGCTTTAATTTTTCCAGGCCTTCAAATATTTTATGTTGGGGCGTTGACCCAGGGAACATGATTCTTGTTATGGTATCGTCGGGGTTAGCTGGTCGCCAAACTAATAGAGCGCAAATCGATACCAAGTTTGGTATGGGAAAGTTGAATTGACCAGAAATGTTTGCTCCTTCGAAGAGCTTCTGATCGCTGCCATGCCATTTCTTTAGGAATTCACGAACGTGCTTAGAGTCTTTGGACGGATTCAGGACGTACATGTCGAGGGTACCTGGAACATAATGTACGTGGTAATTCCATTATATCCATGGTCAAAATTCTGGTGCTGGACAAAGTATTATGTGCAGACGGATATTATGCATTCGAGTTTCATTGCTATAACTTCTTAAGGCAACAGGAAGTGTTAAATTGAAAATTGTTAGTTCAAAGAAGGTTTTGGAAGTTACCATGTCCGACTTTGTGGTAAAGATTGATGGGGTCGGGGCTTCTGTAGCATTGTTGGGGCTTCAGGTTGATGTGGCGCAGGTCTGTCATCATGTCCGAGCCCTCCTGGAGCAGGGACACCAGCAAGGGATCCGCGTCCTTGTCACCATCAGGGCTCGTAAGAGCTCGACGTTCCTAAATGAGGAAAGCGTTGATTACAAAACGTGTTTAAAACAAGTCTCATCTAAAATCTAAGCAGTTGCATATCAACTAATCATTGGTGGCTTTATATAATAGATCTAGCTCACCGCACTTTGGTAGATACTCTGACTAAATTGACCGGAGTTTTAGAGGACGGTAGTTAATCTGATATTCAAATATCAAAGCTAATCGTCCATGATCACGTATATTCTAGTCATAGGGACTAACGAATTTGTAAAATGAAAACAAAATTGATTATACAGTTTAGGCAATATTTATTAAAATCAAAATCGTCATGCACGAAAATCTATCGAATTTGTAATGTAAACGAAAACGGATCATTACATCAGATGGTAGTACTCGATAGCCAATTAGCCTTCGAGGTTTACCTTACCATATGTCACAACATTTTTCGTGGTCTCGATTATAAGTATCGATTTTCGACAACGAGACGATTCGATTGCTAAAGTAAGTAAAATTAGATACTATACATTTTTTCTCGATAGCAATATGAATACTTTTACGATAGTCATTCGTCCGTCTGATCGCAAGTGATTACAATTTCTCCCGGACATGGACAATGCAAATAGCAAAGCCGCCAGCTAGCTTTACCGATATTGTTTTTGGCTGATATTAAGATTATAGGTATTTTAAAAGGTTGTTGTTTTCGAGATCAGCTTTCCTTATAAATATTGGGTGTATCTGAAACGTTCTCAGAAGAAAGGTGGAAGAAGATTCCTAACCTGGCAAATACCACATGACGCTTTTGACTACGTGGAGCGCTTGTCAGCTGCCTATTTATGTTTATCTTAGAAAATTAATACTATTTCCAGATTAGTTTATGATTTAATTTACATTTAATTCGACTTTGAGAACAATAGTAGATTCTATAAATTTATTGTAGAATTGGGAAGCCGACAGATAACTCCTAATCCTCTTAATAGTTAGTAACTTCTTAACATCAACTATACGTTTCTTTACGTGTGACATCACTTGAGGCCAAAGTATAAATTTCACGCTAATAAACAACAATTAAATGTAAATTACCGTGACTTTTCGCAAATCGTAGACTCAATTAAAATTCCTTTTATTTATTTATTTATTTATTTATTTATTACACTTCATGTAAAAATTACGTTGGCGGACTTAATGCCTAAGGCATTCTCTATCATTCAACCAAAGGTAAGGACCGCGAGCTCCGCGTAGTGATACGCGGAGTCCCTAAAGAACTCGACATCGACTACATAAAGGAGGATCTGACCGCTCAGGCCCTCCCGATAGTTAGTGTGCACCGGATGCACAGCGGGCGGGGCAAACAGCCCTATAATATGATACTCGTGGCGTTAGAACCCACCCCGGAGGCCAAAAAGAAGATCGCATGTCTCACGACAATTTGCGGCCTATCCGGGATCTCAATCGAAGCCCCCCACAAGCGTGGCACTCCCGGGCAGTGCTACAGATGTCAGCTTTACGGCCACTCGGCTCGTAATTGCCACGCGCGCCCCCGCTGCGTAAAGTGCCTCGGCGACCACGCCACACTAGATTGCTCGCGTGTTAGGGAAACCGCGACCGAACCCCCAAGCTGTGTCCTATGCCTTAAGCAAGGGCACCCCGCGAACTACCGTGGATGTCCTNAAGCCGACAGATAACTCTTAATTCACTAGTGATTTTTGAAAGAACTATTTTGTTTTGTACAAATTTCAGACCATTTTGATTTATCACCGTTTGCGCCGTCACCATGATAACGCACTTCAAAAATTGCACTAGGTACTAAAATATTAAAAATGAATTTCTTAGATCACTTGAAAAGACGACTGTGTTACTGGAATAACATAATCAACTGAATGTAATGAAGAGAAATTGGATAAGTTATTTTATTCTGCTCCACTGAGTACCATAGAACTTAATAATTAAAACTGACTCGGCAGCTTCATTTGATATTGGTCATAAAATAATTTCATGTCCACAATATTTTAATGTTTTTTTTATTGCTTAGATTAGTGGACGAGCTCACAGCCCACCTGGTTATTAAGTGGTTACTGGAGCTCATAGACATCTACAACGTAAATGCGCCATCCTTCTTGAGATATAAGTTCTAAGGTCTCAGTATAGTTACAACAGCTGTCCCACTCTCCAAACCGTAACGCACTACTGCTTCACGGCAGAAATAGGCAGGGTGGTGGTACCTACCCGTGCAGACTCACAGGATGTCCTACCACCAGTGATTTTGTGGTATTAGTTGCTATCCGCCTTGACTTGTCAGGTCGTGTCAATTAATTCATTATATTTAAACGTTTAAAGAGACAACCGCTTCGAGCTAAGAGTTGAAATAACTATCTTATATAAATTAAGTGAAATAAGCTGAGTAATTAATGATCGATTAAAAAAAAAACCTATTCTATAATTAATTGAGACTACATGTGCAATATCGGTAGGCAAATTGTTCAACGAAGTGTATGAAGGTAGAGTTACCACGGCCTTGCAAAGGCGACTACAAGACGCTATTCAACAGCTTCTTATGTCATCGTCTTACATATTATTCTATATGTTCAGTTCAAAACGACCTTAATATAATACTTCCTCATTTTTGGCGCTACCAGAAGCAAATCAAATAAGAAATCCCCAAGCGCCAAAAATTCGCTCATCAATAACCAGTTCTTCCAAACACATTGGTTCTAATGAAGCGGGATTTCGAAATAGGCGACTTAAAGACTGCTTTCTAACTAATAGGCTGCTTTCGCTAAACACTAAACCAGCGAACGTGACAGGTTTTTTTTCATTGCTTAGATGGGTGGACGAGCTCACAGCCCACCTGGTGTTAAGTGGTTACTGAAGCCCATAGACATCTACAACGTAAATGCGCCACTCACCTTGAGATATAAGTTCTAAGGTCTCAAGTATAGTTACAACGGCAGAAATAGACAGGGTGGCGGTAGCTACCCGCGCGGACTCACAAAAGGTGCTACCACCAGTAGCAAACGGTGTTTGGTGTTTGAACGGTGTTTGAATACCAGCATTCCGCCTATGTCAGGGAAGTTCACAAAATATCCTTAACATAAGTTTCTTCCAAACAAACTTCCATTATTTTGTTGGTACATTTTCTCAGTAGGATGGCCGATATCGAAAAGCGACGATTGATACTTCAATTTAACGGCTGTCTGGTGTAAGTGACATGGTCACTACATAAGGGGGTCGGGGGTTCGAATCCCGCCAAGGGAAGATATTTGTATGATAAATATAAATGTGTTTTCCAGGGCTATGGATGTATATTAAATATATGTATGTGTGTATAATAAAAATCTTACATTTATTTCCGTTATCTGGTACCTGTAACACAAGTTCTGTACAAACTTATCACGGGACCAGTTAACGTGGCGTGATCGTTAGTAAATATTTATTTATTTATATATAATTAAATAGCACGTCGCTTGGTTGGCAGTAAGATTTATGACCTCACCTCTAAGTTACAGAAGAAATGTCCGATTTGAGGGTAAACATTAGCAGTGGCCTTCCTGCGCAGCACGGACGACATTCCCGAGGCGGAGCAGTTGTTGAGTCTTGTGAATAGGACCGCGTCGAGGCGATCGAGGTGACGGGCGAAGTCCCACCAGCAAGCCTTGCGGGAGAAACCGCCATCAACTGGAAACGAAGGAGAAAAATATTTATTAAGGTTTTTAGGACCCTAGATCTTTAAGACTCTTTTTTTTTTATTGCCCTTGTAGGCAGACGAGCATACGGCCTACCTGATGGTGACTGGTTACCGTCGCCCATGGACTTCAGCAATGCCAAAATTCGATGGTAGGTATAGCGGCTGACTAAACTATTCAGATCTAAACTGAACTACATACAGTGGTGGATTTGCACTAGGCGGGAAAATTTTGAAAGTAAATCTCTTTTTAGTCTTATCAAGATTGTTCAATATAAGTAATGAATAATTTTCTTTTTAACTGATAATTCAACAAATTCAATTCATCCATTATTTGTGAATTATAATTTTGCAATTTTGGCATTTGAATTATAATTATAATTTGGTATAAATTTATAATCAAAATGATTTAATCAATTTCCTTGGACATTTAAAATAGTAATCGATTTTTCTATTTTCTGGAATTAAAGAAATTTAATTAGTTGTTTTTATATGATATAATATAATTATGAAGTCACCCTTAGGGCAAAGTTTATAATTGTTAGAAAAAAAAAGAATATTTATTTATGTGTTTGGAATATATAACATATTCCGTTTCTGCAATAAATTAATTACTTTAATTTTGAAACATAAAATATACAAACCATAACTTTAGGTATAATTCCAGTATTGAGGCGGATTTTTTCCGGTGCCCAGGAGCGGCATTAAGTTTAAATCCGGCCCTGACTACACACTTAACCAATGGTCACGAATCACTTCCACGAAGATGGAATTACATCGCGTAATAAAAATCTAAATCGCAAAAATTTTAATTTGCGTAATTACTAGTGGCAGGGCTTGTTGCGAGCCCGCACGGATTCACACGTCTAAGCCATAAAAATATTTGTGAACATAATATGTAGTATATACATTAATGTCATATCTGAGTAATGAGTATAATTATTCAATGACAATTATTCAATGAAAATCCCGCTGAGTTCGTTTCGCCTGTTCTCCTCAGGAATGTGGCTTTTTTTGGAACCGGTGGTAGAGTTAACATTTTCATTTATATTTTGACATTCAACAAGTGTGCTATGATGACATCCAAGTTGAAATAAATGATTTTGAATTTGAATTTGAATGAGACACAAATGCTGTATGAGAATCTAGGCAGTCCAGAATAGAATATAATGAAAGTGGCGAACTATGCTCTGCTCTACGAGTATTATTGAGTTGATCGTAGCTAATCTAAGAACTGAGTTCTATGTCGTGATTAATTGTTTAACTCTAAACATGATGAACACAACTTTCTCGACCGGATTTCTGTTGTTCAGCCCACAATGAGTAGCCATGAGCGTGGTAATATTAATGCCTCCTACTTCGGTAGGCAGCGGCTTGGTTCTGCCCCTGGCATTGCTGAAGTCCATAGGCGACGGTAACCACTCACCATCAGGTGGGCCGTATGCTCGTCTGCCTACAAGGGCAATAAAAAAATAAAATAAAAACTCCTAAATACAGATATATACTATACAACTGCTTCTTAAATGTCACACACGTTAAGCTCAATATTCACAAGCTCTGAAAGTTTCAAACACAAATCGGTACTCAAACAAAAAGCTTAAACCGGGCTTGATTGAAAAATAAATCGCACGGGGATTGGTTCGGAAGCTCGCTTCCAAAGTACTCGCTTCCACTACTCTAAATTGAACGAGAATCTTATCAATCGCAAACACTGAAGCTTGGGATTATGAATTTCAATTGATTTTTTATTAACTTAGGCGCTGGCAAATGTTATAGATCATTCAATCAAGATCATCATCATTAGCAGAACTAATTAAAGTCACTTTTACGGTTTAATCTCCGTGACCACGAAAAGCGTAAATTATTCGTGAAGTTAGAAATAATAAAATGAAAATCATAAACTTTTTTTTTATTGCTTAGATGGGTGGACGAGCTCACAGCCCACCTGGTGTTAAGTAGTTACTGGAGCCCATTGACATCTACAACGTAAATGCGCCACCCACCTTGAGATATAAGTTCTAAGTTCTCAGTATAGTTACAACGGCTGCCCCACCCTTCAAACCGAAACGCATTACTGCTTCACGGCAGAAATAGGCAGGGCGATGGTACCTACCCGCGCGTACTCACAAGAGGTCCTACCACCAGTAAAAATGTGTTTAAACATTACATCTACGTAAGCCTAATGTAATAACAAAGTGTAGTTGGTAAAGATCACGTCGCATATCATATCGCATCTTTACAATTGAAGTGCCTTAACTAAAAGTTTTAAGGAAATTCGTTTTATACTTCGAGTGACTTTTATACATGTTTTTCTTTTTTCTTTTTTTTATTGCCCTTTAACGCAGGCGAGTATATGGCCAACCTTATGGTGAGTGGTTACCGTTGCCCATGGACTTCAGCAATGTCAGGAGCAGAGCCAAGCCGCTGCTTACCGTAAAGTACTATCCACAAGCCTCGTTTGAAGAAAGATATGTCATAGCGCTCGGGAGACACCGTGGAGGGGAGCTCATTCCAAAGGCGGATAGTACGTGGCGAAAAAGATCTCTGGAAACGTACTGTGGATGACCGCAGTGGCTCCAGGTTGTATGGATGAACTCTACTCCGGTGGCGGGCGGTGCGATGGTAAAAACGAGATGATGGTATCATCTCACACAATTCCTCAAAGCACTCCTCTCCACACAAAGAATTCTATCAGTTTATAAAATTAAAGTATTTTTTATTCTAGAAAAAAAGTACTCTTTCTGTCTCTTTCAAATAAAGCGCACACCTTAAAGTATTAAAATTTAAAAACAAAAAAATTACAAATTTTCAATTATATTTTTAGAACTTACCAAACAATAAGAATTTTGGATTAAACCAATTCAATTCTGAAGGTGCTTTATATTATTGTATCCTTTTCTGCGGCGTAGGGAAGACGTCTCGATTTTAAATACATTACTGGACTTTTGGAACGCGATGAGAGAATTGTGTGAATTATTTTATTTTATCCGTTTATTATTTCTTCGGGTTTAAACGAGTAATAACGATGGCTTATTAACTGTTTGGCATCTGTAAAATTGCGCAAATATGAGAAAAATAAACAAAATCTCTCATCACATCTCGTTTCGTTTAATTTCAGCCCAATTGATTAATATTTCAAATTAATCAGCCGCAGCTTCACTCTAACGTGTAGGTTAGCTCACGGGGCTCAAACCGGAGTGCTACTAACACTAACCCCAGCAATAGCCGTGCTTCGCAGAATCTACCACCGGATCGGAAACGCGACCCACTGAGAAGATCCGGCGAGATACTCAGTGGGCTGTGTCTATGGGTTAATTCGCTCGTCGAGCACTTCGACGAGGACGGTGACCGGGGAATGTTTATGAGACGCTACATTAGTAGAGCATAGGGATGGCCAGACCTTTCTCAGACTTTACTTACTTACACTCCGCCCACAAACAACGGCTTTGCCAAGAGCTCGTGAGCGTTTTACCGCATTTATAAATTAATTTAGAAGACGCCTCAGTGGCTTTATGAAGCAATCCCCGTTCGCCAATCAATTCACATATCGACACGTGCTAGCCTGCTACAAGTCCACGTCATGTTCGAAGCCATTGTTCACTAATGGAACGTGTATTGTTAATAGAATACTGACATTTATAGGACAATAGCGTAGAGTTGTGACATGTCTTATATCAGTTTACCTGTGGGCGGGATTTCTAATAGAAATGTTTACTATGAAGTAATGATATCTAATAGAAACGCATTACTGCTTTACGGCAAAAATAGGCAGGGTGGTGGTACCTACCCGCGCGGACTCACAAGAGTTCCTACCACCAGTAAGAAATGGCGTTGGATAGGATACACTATAGGACGTAGTGGAGTCAACGTAGCATAGATCTCTTTTGAGTGATGTCAGTTTCTGAACGTCAAAATATCAGTGAGCGACGCCGCCATGACACTCTTTCTCTTTCAAATTCAGCCAACGCATCAATTTTATATTTTTCTTATATGAAGTCTTTCATTTTTCATATAGGGATAAATAAATATCTCAAAACAATAAATACAGTCGACGGTCGATTACCACAACGCAAAAAGTGGTAGCCGCGGGGTAGGAGAAGACCTAGTCGCCATGTACATACTTGGCGACGCACCGTGGATAGTAAGATCAGGACTGCCGACATGACCTGGAGTGATGTTAAGGAGCAAGCACAAGACGGGGTCAAGTGGAGACAGCTTGTGAGCGCCCTATGTACCAGCGGGTCACTCTAGGACTACAACATCCACTGAGTGTTATTTAAAGAAAAATGACATCCTCGTAGAAATACGGAGCGCGCAATTTCTTCTCTTTCAAAATGCGACGTCATTTGAGGCCAAAATAAGCTAGCAAAATGATTCTAAGCTAACCATAGAATAATGGTAGGTTTTATGCCCATTTCGCCAATGGTAACCTGTCTCTGTGAGTGGCTACTAATGCGAATAACTTAATTCCTACACGAAAATACACACATTAGTTACATGATAATTATTATTTTGTTGTGTATTTTTGTTCCTATCTATGCTGATAGCCTAAATTAGCTATATCAGCGTTACCAAACGAGTAGGTGAGCTCACTGGGCTCAAACCTAGCGAAATTGCTAACACTGACCCTAGCAAGGAGCAGTGCTTTACAGAATGTACCATCGGATCGGAAACGTGACCCACTCAGAAGATCTGGCTTGAAACTCAATGGGCTGTGTCTGTGGGTTAGTGTACTCACCGAGCCCTTCGTCGCAAACGACGGGTTCGACGAGAACGATGACCTCGGATGACCTCGTGGATGGGGAGGATCCGAAATGACGTGTTTTGGGCGACGTCGACTGTTTACCATTCTGTCCGCAGGATTGGGAATAGAGTTACCGGCGGCCACGATGAGAGAGGGTTCTCGTGTCGTGCCGCTTTATCGAAATGGCACACTGATGTCGATTGCATACTGATGGAATTGTGTAACAAGTAAATGTAATTAGTATTAAAAATCGTTACGATTAATGAGAGTTTTTAGAGACTTAAAGAAGAATACTGCAATTACTTTTAGTATTCAGGAATAACAGTGTTGGTTATAGATAGTCATTTAAGTCTATGATATAAGATGTTAGCTGTGATTACCTATAATTAAGTGAGCACATGTCATGTTTTGATATTTTTGTACCCTATGTTTAAGCCAGTGTTTCATTTATTGGTGATCCATTAAATAAATAAATAAAAGTCATTTACAAATTCGGTTTATTTATTTTTTCTCGACAATTTATTCAATAAAATATGCAATAAACAACTTAATTGGTGTTTATTATTGATTTTATTTCTTAATTAAAATTAGTTTGCTTAAATTAATTGCTTTTTAAACAGACACAAAAAAGTACAATGTTAATAAATGATTTGAGCCTTTTTAAAACGGAAAAAAGTTTTTTTAATGTTTTTGATATTGTTTATTATAATAAAATATATGAAAATAAAAGATTTGGTTCCAAATTGACGTGAACCTTTTTGCTTCAGGTTACTCGATTCCTTTGTCAATAAAAAAAATACACAGTAATGGTCGATTCTCGGCAAACATCCAACACGTTTACTGGAAAATACGAAAAACAGCGAATCCCCTCGCAGCTATATGAGATTACGGAGGAAATGGCTCGATGTTTGAGTTCCGAGATAAGTAAGGGAATTCTATCCTTCTATTGGGCTATAAATAGCACTGATAAGACGGAACAATATGAATAATGCTGAATGTGGAGGCAAACGAATCTTCTATCTATCAGGGAAAAAAAACATGTGTGCAATTCACACGTGGCACCTTCAAAAATTTTGGCTTCAAGATGACAAATGAAAATTTTTGGGAAGAGGACAATAATAATTGTAGGTTGTAGTAATGATTATAGCGATACAAAGTCTGATAATTATTTTACATATTATTCGTATATATTACATAAATTTATTCAGAATGTATATTAGGTACGAATATTAGGTACGAAGAGAACCACGAATATAAGAAACACTGTAGAATGCTTCCTATCTCATTTTCACCCACGTTAAATCTTATGAATTTATGAGTCTATCTCTTTTTACACGCTGGTGGCTGGGGTGCATAGTGTTATTAGTTATAAATATTTTTCTGACAGATATCAGTAGAAGAATTATTATTTCAATAATATCTTAAAAACACCCCACGCTTTTTTTACAATAAAATAGATTATTTTACGCTAGTTTCAATTTAAATTTATTAAAATTTATTTTCTATTTTTTAGTTGAATTTTATATAAAGCGCGTTTATTGTTTTTTTTTAACTATTATTTATTACTGTCGCTTTTTCGTTTCATCGACTTTCAAATCACAACGATGCTAAAGAAGTTTTCACTTCAAAAACAGGACAACATTAACAAAGAAATGTTAATTTTGTCTCCCCAATTCCAAATTAGGGACTAGGTATTCTGGATACGTTAAGGCCATGCCCTACCGCGGAGTATTCATTATTAACTTGTTTAAAATAGGAAATGTAGCACTCAGGTACCACGCAGAGTCGGAATTACATGTAACTAACTATATAATAATATGTAACCTCTACAAGATTTATGACATAAATCTTAAAAGAGGTTATAATAAGTTATATAGGTGACATCTATATCTATATCTATACTAATATTATAAAGAGGAAAGATTTGTTTGTTTGTTTGTTTCGAATAGGCTCCGAAACTACTGGACCGATTTGAAAAATTCTTTTTCCATTAGAAGCCGACATTGTCCCTGATGAACATAGGCTACTTTTTGAAATTTTTTTTTAATTTTTTTTTTTGGTTTCATTTGTGTTTTAATATTTCCGAAGCGAAGTGAGGGCGGGTCGCTAGTATATG
The DNA here is from genome assembly GCF_003987935.1 of Bombyx mandarina. The sequence continues at coordinate 1,284,908 of NW_021011566.1, forward strand.
ATATTTTGAATATTGAAATATATGAAACATAAAAACTGGTGAAGCAATAGCTTAAATGTTCTTTCTCTAAACAGACCAACTCATTTAGTGTTATAATTTTATTGGGTTAAACTTTCTTTTATGCTCCATAAAATAATAATAATTATTATTATTATTTTTTTTTTCTCTCTTAAAGGTATAGTACAAATTCAAATTGAAATAAATTAACCTTATAATTTATTTTGTAAGCCTTTGAAAGAGCTGAAGTCTGTACTAGGTTCAAAGACCTGTACTCCTGATTACTGAATACATTATATTATTATATAATATACTTAATAATTATTTTCAACTTACCAAGCATATTAAATCCGTTAATGCCGAACAATGCGGCGTCTCCTTGACCCCCCGGGAACACGTACAGCGTCGGGTGGCTGAACCTGATGTTGCCGACCACGTCGCTTGAAACCAGGAGTTGCTCCAAGCTAGCCGGAACCACGTACGGGTTCAGATATGCTGAAATGAAAAATGCGTTACATATTATGCTATAGTTTCAGTTCAAAACGACCTCAATGAAAGACTTCCTCATTTTTACCAGAAGCAAATCAAGTAACAAATCCCCAAGCACCCAAAAATCGTTTACCAAGAAGCGGTTCTTTCAAACACACTGGATCTAATGACGCGCGATTTCGAAATAGGCGACTTAAAGACTAACCGGGTAATAGGCTGCTTTCGCTAAACACTACACCAGCGAACGTGACAGGTTTTTTTTATTGCTTAGATGGGTGGACAAGCTCACAGCCCATCTTTTGTTAAGTGGTTACCGGAGCCCATAGACAACTACAACGTAAATGCCGCCACCCAACTTGAGATGTGAGTTGTAATCTCTTAGTTTTTAAAGTACAACGCTGCCCCATCCTTCGAACCGAAACGCATTACTGCTTGACGGCAGAAATAGGCACGGTGGTGGTACCTACCTGTGCGGACTCACAAGACGTCCTACCACCAGTAAAAATGTCTCTATCATGTCGTCTACATGTTTCGTTTGAAAACTAAGAGTCTTGGGATATTTTTTAAAGAAAAATAGGCGGCAGCTAACACAGCCTTCAAATTTCGATGAATAAATAATAGTCTAGTTATCCGTGATCATTAAAACTGTAAAATATTCGAAACATCGGAAATAATGTAATGACAATACAAAATGCGAAATTAGGCCGTAAAAATATTTTTTATTAGATAAATGTTCGAATTTACATTGGCAATACTGATTTCGTCAGTTCGTTAGGCTCAGCGAATTATACGGACTAGTAGTCTCCCGGTAGGTAGTAAAAATTCAAAAATAATTTAATTAATTGAAATTATACAAGTAAATTTGTACACTATTATGATTCTGTTTTCAAAGCCTATTTATTATACTTCTATAATCACAGATTTCGGCCAGATTTACAAAAAAATACACAGATTAAGACAAACTAGAGGTCCTGCAGTAGTCGAAATTCGATTATAATTAATTGGAATTGTAAGTTTGTACACTATTATGATTGTATTTTATACTTCTATAATCACAAATTTCACCAAGGCTACTCTATAAAAAATATTAATAAAGACAAACAATATTTAATATATTCTCAATTTGACCACCGACGCCAAGAACAAAAGTTTGACAATAAATAGTACGCATGCGTGTGTGCGTCGAATACATGGAATGTAGTGTGTGTAATGTTTTCTTTAATGATTTAATGTATCTTTTATGCATTATTTAAAAAAAATATTAGCATTGTGCACTTCTTCTCTATATTCTCTATAAGTGTGGAAAATTTCATACTCCTCCGTCCGCGCAATTTTCGTAAAAAGTGATACAAAGTTTTTGCTTCACGTATTAATATATAGATATAAATAAAGACAAACAATATTTAATCTATTCTCAAATTGACCACAGAGTATAAGCAATAAGAAAAGTTTGACAATAAACAAATAGTATGCAAGCGTGTTGTGTCAAATACATGATAGTGTATGTAATGTTTTATTTATTTATTTAATGTCTTTTTTAGGCATAATTTAAAAAAAAGTTAACATTCTGCACTTCTTCTCTACATTCTCTATAAGTGAGAGAAATTTCATACTTCTCCGTCCGCGCAATTTTCGTAAAAATGGGTCCAAAGCTTTTGCTTCACGTATTAATTTATAGATAATAAATAAACAATAAAAATCCTGATTACACGGAATCCGAGTTTGATTCCGTCCCGCCTATTTCTGCCGTGAAGCAATAATGCGTTTCGGTTTGAAGGGTGAGGCAGCCGTTGTAACTATACTTGAGACCTTATATCTCAAGGTGGGTGGCGCATTTACGTTGTAAATGTCTATGGGCTCCAGTAACCACTTAACACCAGGTGGGCTGTGAGCTCGTCCACTCGTCTAAGCATTAAAAAAATATCCCCGATATACATAAATGTATTTGGTGAACGAGTTATGAAGACGCTGGTTCTTTTTTCGTATCTTCCCAATATACACGATACAGAAAAGTAGTACAGGAATTTTGGATGTCGAACATTGCTTAACTGTCAATTCCTATAACATCCCAAAGTACCTAAATCTCCACCGGACTGGTCTTATAATCTTTGGAGTTCTGGTTATCGATATTAGACCAGGCTATAAGTGCACGAGCTATGGCTATTGTGTCTCGTACAATATGAGGGCTGGAATCCAAGGAATTTTCAATAAAGGAATTCTGCCTCCCTCCTCAGGATCGAAGATATTTGTTTAGCTTTACAACGACGTATAGACGGGCGCAAACGCCACTACTCGCAATAATTAACATCTTATATATAAAATTCTCGTGTCACATAGTTACTTACCATACTCCTCTGACTGATTTTTATGAAATTTTATATGCATGTTCAGTAGGTCTGAGAATCGGCTACTATCTATTGTTCATACCCCTAAGTGATAAGGGTTATAATGAGACATTATGTGGTTGAATGAGGTTTTGTTATTTTTATATTCCCTCATCCTTCACAGCGCTAATATGTCTCTTTCACTCATTTACCACATCCTTCCACACTTAAATAATTTGGTTTTTTTTTCGACACTAGAAATTCCCTAGAAATTTTATATATGGCAAAACAACGCTTGCCGGGTCAACTAGTAATAATGTATATTTTAGTTTATTCTATGTTATTATTTTTTATTAGCAACATGAAACTGTTATTCTACCATATTTAATATATAGCAGACACTGTTTTGATGTGAAAATGTTCCGAATATGTTTTTATTATTGTTTAAAAACACAAGTGACTGTATAAATAATTAAATATTAAAAAAGCATAAATATTAATAATAATTTATATTATAAGTAACAGTAATAATTTAATTAAGTATTATAATTATTATGCAAATGATGTTGTTGGCGCCATCTATTATTAGCCTGGATAATAATAATGTTAGTTTATATTAGTTAAAAGTAATGAAATTCGGTTGAAAGACAGAGAAAACTATATTGTTACGCATTATTTCTTTCCGGTTTGGATAACGATTTGCTGAAGTAAGCTATCACCATCTGCTGATATTATCTCAAATATTTAATGATTTCGTATTTAATTTTTTATACATAAACTAGCTGACCCGGCAGACTTCGTAGTGCCTCAACCAATAAATAAAAGACCTAAACTTTTGTATAAAATAAACTTAAAACACACAAAAGGAATCCGTCCGACGGGGGACACATCATAACTAGAGAGTCCTAAAGAATTGTAAACAATATTTTTTTCTTTATTGGAATATATGGCACAAACATTGGCTCCAAGAAACTAGACTGGTAGGCAGCGGCTTGGCTCTGCCCCTGGCATTGCTGAAGTCCATGGGCGACGGTAACCACTCACCATCAGGTGGGCCGTATGCCCGTCTGCCTACAAAGGCAATAAAAAAAAAAAAAAAAAAACATCTCAAGAGTAAATAACGTGACCTAGATTACCTAGATACAGCCTGTTTCCCTCAGGTGATCTAATCAAACCTAGATTAGTTCAGCACTAATTACTACCAGGTGCTTGCTACTTGCGTTGGGTAATAAAAACTCTTATAAACATTAGAGACTTTTAGAGAAATTAAATAAGTAATTATATGAGTTTAGTAAATAAATAACTAAAGATTTGAGGCTGACAATACTAATGCTTATGAATGACGGTGACCACTCACCATCAGATAGATCGTATGCAAAGGCCAACACGAGCGATTTCTTGAATTTCTTAAAAACATAACTCCTGAGCATTTAGTTATAGCAATAAAAACTAAATTTAATTTGCTATTGAAAAACAAACATGCGTCATTACATCAGTGATTAAAATTTGTTTTTCCTATCTATACATATAAATAAAATTGGAGTGTCTGTTTCTAATATTGAAATAACCGCTTTTTACTACATGCATATGAATATATATACGGTACATACACCAAAATAACATTTTTTACAATTTTTGTCTGTCTGTCAGTCTGTCTGTCTGTCTGTCTGTTCCGGCTAATCTCTGGAACGGCTGATAGGTAGCTGATCATATAAAGAGTTACTTACGCTATATTTTTTTATCATTTTAGAGCTATCAATAATAAAATTTAATGTTTCCGAAGCGAAGCGAGGGTGGGTCGCTAGTCAATTATAAAATTTGTAGACGACATAAACAGTCTATAATACATAAAACTTCCGACCACGCTAAACGATGTATATTGCGTTATAACTTGTAGAAGCAATTTCAAGTTACGTATGTAGGAGTTTAAATTTGTACGCGGCTACGAACTTAAGGCTTAGTCAAACAGAACGCGTACTTAGCGCGCTTCGGAGCGCTGAACTAACGCCGCGCTATGACGCCGAGATGTGTTGTACTACTATGGTAACATACCGTCAAACAAAGCCCCAGCGCTATAAGTACGCAGCGTTCTGTCGCGGCGCTAGGACGCTTTGACGTGAGGCGTTCTAAATTTTTACAAATTTTATTTTAGCGTCCGAGGTAATAATATGTATTAAAATACTAGATAATGCCCGAAAAAATGATATGAATAGTTAGAAAATACCCATGCATATACAATGCCACATCTGAATCACTCGATTTCGTAATACTTTTAAATTTTCACACTGCTATCCAATGGCAGGCACTATGATTTGGCGAATGCGTTGCGTCAAGGAGCGTTAGACTCATCTAGTCAATTTGTGTGACATGAAAAGAGCGCGACGTTAAGTACGCGGCGCTATGTACGCGTTCTGTTTGACGAAGGCTTTAGCTTTACCCGCAACTCGTCAGGTAATTCAAGATGGTCGCTCTAAATATGATATTGCAGTGCCGCAATTTGTAACAGAGAGCTAGTAGTGATTTCGTGTTGTCGACGTACAACTTAATTAGTTCTAACTTTCTCTCTCTCTAGAGGCTGGGTGAATAATTAGACTAATAGTTCGAACAATACTTAATTTTCAACATTAAAACTAGACTGATTTTTCATTAATCTGTGTTTGCTTTTTTCCCCTCTTAAATCATATCTTGAGCATCGATGTTTGATACAGTTCAGTGTCTTTCTCTTTCCATCGACTTCTGTAGCTTGCTTTTTTTTTTATTGCTTAGATCGGTGGACGAGTTCACAGCCTACAAGTGGTTACTGGAGCCCATAGACATCTACAACGTAAATGCGCCACCCTTGCTTGAGTGTATCTTATCTTTTCGTCGCTTAAGAATTTGTTATATTTTCTTTTTACCCTAATCTTGGTTAGTTAACTAATAGATAAGGTTCAGTTGAAGTTTCAATAATTACCATTAGAATCGGAACGCATGATTGATCCACTGCAGATTTAACCAGAATAATAATAATGGTTTCTACACGGCCGAACTCAACACTCCCTTACACCAATAAAAAGTAACTCAAACTTGTAACTTTAATATAACTGTAACATTCAGAAATGTTATAAAAATATCAGTATTATAAAAAAAACCCTAGAATAACATACACACCCTTAAACTTTTTAATACGAAAAGCACTTCGGCAAAACCGAAGAGCTTTTACACCCTATTATGAGTTCCGAACAATGTGTTCCCGAAACTTTTATTTCGACAGAGCTTAATATAAAGATGTAAGATACGATATAACTAAGCAAAATAAGCTTGGATTATACGTACGCGACGCTTCCGTAATCTATTCTGCCGTAAGCTTTTGAGCTCCAAGTTTTGAGTTAAACGCGATTTGAAATTAATGTTATTTTTTTACAGTTTTAGGAATATTTCTTGGCCTGACGCCTGGATGATTTGAAGTTATACGGAAGTTGAGCCAATATCTACCAAATAATTTCACGACCGGGTCGTTAGGTAAAATATTATCTATTTAGGATTGATAATTTTGTTTTTAAGGTGTAACATTTAGTGTTCCTACACTTATGATGAATGCATGTGTAGATTTTTACTAGATTGTTGAGCAGACCCACAACTCTATCATGCTTTATAAGGAATCCTTATTTTTTTTTAAATTCGTATGACTGAAATTTAGGTTCAAGATATTTCGAAAAAAAAAACTACGGTAAGTATAATAGTAGTAATCAAATAAATTAAAGAAAAGTAATCAGAGAGGCACAAAAGGATACGAAAGTAATGGATGATGCCTATGACGCAATAGGTCACGTTAACTACATTAAATCTGTTAAAAATTTATGTTATAACTAGCGATCCACCCTCGCTTCGCTTCGGAAACATTAAATTTTATTATTGATGATATCTGAGTCCCGCGATGTTACACGCGGTTATTGTCGTACCGCAGGTGACACCGCGGCGATGCTAGTCAAAAAAAGTAGCCTAGGTTACTCCTTATATCATCAGCTACCTATTAGTGAAAGTCTCATCCAAAACGGTCCAGCCGTTCCAGAGATTAGCCGCAACAAACAGACAGACACCAGACAAAAAAAATGTTGGTATATGTACTGTAGTATTTACTTACGCATTTAGTAAAAAGTGGTGATTTTATTATTACAAACAGACACTCCAATTTTATTTATTTGTATAGATAAAAGGTTTTTTGAGTGAAATATTCTAGTTCGTTCTATCGCTTCTCAATTACGCCAAGTTAGAATGAAGTTCTAGCTGTGGCAACGTTCTGAGAATTTGCAATTCAATCCCGTCAAATTTACTGCTAAGTTCGTCGCACAAAGGTCGTGTGCTGTATGCAGCTTAGCACGGAATACGGTTTAGCTATAGCGTACGTTGACACACCACTGATTTGAGTGAAAGGTTGTGTGTGAATTGAATAGTCCTAGCCAGCATACAGTGATAGTGTGTTCATATATTATTCGGATGTGTGTGTGTGTGTGTTTGTGTGTGTAAGCCCCATCATCGAATTAGTTTGGCACTGATGGGGAGTAAACAGCATATTCTCACAAGAGGATACTGCCATCATGCAATATCCTCTTTTGGCTACTGAACTATGATATTAAAATACAAACTATTTACGTTCTATTGAACTCTCGTCTGTATAATTTAGATTTTTATTTTTTATTTTTTTTAGTGCTTATATGGGTGGACGAGCTCACAGCCCACCTAGTGTTAAGTGGTTACTGGAGCCCTTAGACATATAACATAAATTCACCACCCCCCGTGAGTATGAGTTCCAAGGTCTCAGAATAGTTGCTACGACTGCCCCACCCTTCCAACCGAAACGTATTACCGCTTCACGGCAGAAATAGACGGGGTGGTGGTAACCTATCCGTGCGGACTCACAAGAGGTCCTACTACCAGTAAATAATGTTGAGTCACGGATTTTCAAATCACGAAACCCTTTAACTTGTATCAATCAAATGGTATTCCAGGTTAGTGTGGGATCTTGGATAAAATCTTTTCAGTATGACGACTAGCAGAATGTTTTAATGTATAGCGCTATGTTAATGTAGAAATGATTATGTGATGAAAGAGAAGTCGAGGTAGATTGCCAACCAGGTGGACGGACATTGTCAAGGAGGCCACAAACACCAGCGTCCCGGGCGCCATTAAGCAGGCCGAATGCATTGCACATTGGAGGAAGCTGGTGCAAAAACTGGACCAAGGTGGTCACGACCCTCAGTAATGAGGAAGCGATGAAGGAGAGAGTGTACTTACAGATAAAATCCTTGATGGCCTGAGAGCTAGGGTCCAGTTTATCAGTAGGGTTGACCCTGATTTTGCAGTATTTGACGAAGGGCATCTCGGGGAGCCTGCCCCACTCGCCCCCGCCGCTGGTAGAGCAGTGGACATCGATCGAGATGGAGTTCTCGTATGCGCGAATAACGCGTTGGACCTCGTTCTCTTGGTATGCGTCTGTGAAGTCTGCCAGGGAGAAGGTCCCGTCCTGGAAATAAAATTGCGGTTCATTCACTGGAATTTTAATTTTTCGACGAATTTTAATGCTTAGTTGGGTGGAAGAGCTCACAGCCCACCTGGTGCTAAGTGGTTACTGGAGCCCATACACATATACAACGTAAATGCGCCACTCACCTTGAGATTTAAGTTTTTTTTTTTTTTTTTTATGATTGAAAGATTACTGGTGGCCCGGAGGCCTTTCCAGTTTCACCAGGACACGTGGGCGAGCAAAGGCTCAGCCAAGAGAGGTGGGATTTGCTAACAGCTACCCGAGCGCCTCCGAAGGAGACCTAACAGCTCAAGAGTAGCTGCTTCGCGAATGAATCTACTACCGGATCGGAATCGCGACCCGCTGAGAAGATCCGGCGAGAAACTCAGCGAGCTGATTCATGGGTTAGGTTGCACGGCGAACTCTTTGTCGAGTTCGACGAGTACGGTTACCGAGGTCCCTAAGCCTGCTCCTAGTGTTAGAGCTGAAGGCGTCTAATGCAAAGGTTATTGGATCTGATGGATCCGTAAGGACGTGAGATTTAAGTTATAAGGTTTCTAGTATAGTTACAACGGCTGCCCCTTTCAAACCGAAACGCATTATTGCTTCACGGTAGAAATAGGTGGGTGCTGGTACCTACCTGCGCGGATTCACAAGAGGTCCTGCCACCAGTAATTACGCAAATTATAATTTTGCGGGTTTGATTTTTGTTACGCGACGTTATTCCTTCACCGTGGAAGTCAATCGTGAACATTTGTTGAGTACGTATTTCATTAGAAAAATTGGTACCCGCCTGAGATTCGAACACCGGTGCATCGCTCAACACGAATGCACCGGACGTCTTATCTGTTAGGTCACGACGACTTCAACTATTCTCACGTTTGCGCAATTTCACAGATGCCAAACAGTTAATAAGCCATCGTTATTACACGCTTAAACCCAAAGAAAGAATAAAAAGACAAAATAAAATAATTCACACAATTCTCTCATCACTAAATCAACTCATCAGTAAATTATAATAAATTTCCCACTATTGTCTGCGACTTATTGTTTTTCAGTGCGCTATAGCAACTGGCTGATTCATTCAGACTTATACATAGATACATAAACTAGTAATTACGTCTCTTATTATAAAAAAAGGATATGCGCTTGCTCCTGGCGGCAATATTGTTTGATAAGAATACACCGGGCGTGCATCCTTTAAGCCATGGGCTTTTACGTCTTAAGCTTCAGATCGCTTATTCGTTTAATAAACCCAATTACAAAAGTCGGTCAACGGGTGGTCACCTCTTGTGAGTCTGCGTGGGCAGGTACCACCACCCTGCCTATTTCTGCCGTGAAGCAGTAATGCGTTTCGGTTTGAAGGGTAGGGCAGCCGTTGTAACTATAATTGAGACCTTAGAACTTAAATCTCAAAGTGGGTGACGCTTTCCGTTGTAGATGTCTATGGGCTCCAGTAACCACTTCACACCGGGTGGGCTGTGAGCTCGTCCACGCATCTATGCAATAAAAAAAAATAAAAAAGTAGGTGTAAACCCATTTCTAAAGCTTTATTTAAATTGCTTATCCGCTTTTGTAACTTCGAGCTCGTCCAAAGGAATCTTCGTTAATTGAACAAAGTTACGTTTGTTTTCAGTTTTCAGCTTCAGGGAAAGTTGAAAGTTCATAATGTTTCTAACGAATGAAAATGGATGAGAGAAAAACACCTATTTCTCTCTGGAACGATCGATGTAAAACTTTTAGAGCGGAAAATTTTGTATAAGTTTTCTTGAAATTCTTTCATTTACATTTATGTAAATATTTTGAGTTGGTTTTTCGTAATGTTTTAGTGTATATATATGATGATTTTTTTTTACATTAGTATTGGGGTAAGATGCGAGTTTTATTAGCGCGTTATGAAGTACTGGTTGTGCTGACGTAGCTCAACCTCATGTCTCAAAGTGATGAGTGTCATTCATGTTTGATGTCTATGGGCTCTTGAAACGATTTAATTCCACTGTCGTATCGTGAGTTCCTCCGTCCATATATAGTATTAAAGATATAACAATTTGAAGTCGTCGTGGCTAAAGGATAAGACGTCCGGTGCATTCGTATGTAGCGATACAACGGTGATTGAATCCCGCAGGCGGGTACCAATTTTTCTAATGAAATACGTACTTAATAAATGTTCACGATTTACTTCCACGGTGAAGGAATAACATCGTGTAATAAAAATCAATCAGATCAGATAATCCGATCAGATCAAGACGACTTTGGAATCCAGCATCAATGTCGCTATCCACTGCGCGGAGGACAGAAGTGAATGGAAGAACATAGTCCTGACAAAAGTGCTCAGTAAAGGTCACGACCCTCAGAACTGAGGAATACGACGCACGGAGGAGGAATAAAAATCAAACCACTACAATTTGCGTAATTACTGGTGGTAGGACATCTTGTGAGTCTGCACGGGTAGGTACCACCACCCTGCCTGTTTCTCTCGTGAAGCAGTAATGCGTTTCGGGTTGAAGGTTGGGGCAGCCGTTGTGACTACACTGAGACCTTAGAACTCATATCTCAAAGTGGGTGGCGGTATTCACCTTGTAGACGTCTATGGGATCCGGTAATCTATGCAATCTTCTATCTTCTATTTATATAAAAATGAATTGCTGTTCGTTAGTCTCGCTAAAACTCGAGAGCGGCTGGAACGATTTGGCTAATTTTGGTCTTAAATCATTTGTGGAAGTCCAGAGAAGGTTTAAAAAGTAGATAATGCTCGGAATTAAAGAAAATTAACAATTTGCTTCTTTTAAGTTTATTTTATACAAAAGCTTAGGTTTTTTATTTATCGATTGAGGCACTACCAAGTCTGCCGGGTCAGCTAGTAAAAAATAAAAAACGAGGACTGTTTCAAAATTATAAAATAATGGATATTAAGGAAAACGCCAATAATAACAGTGATTAATCATGAACGGACAAAATATACAGAACTTATAAAATTTCATTTTGAAATTTCCAGAATGATCGCTGTGTACACAGGCTCTGAAAACGTAACGACGTAAGGAACACTTTTAAGAAATCAGACTTTAATTACACTCTTAAAACATCCAATTCACCTAAATCTAAATGACCAAAGTGAAGTTCGTTCCCGAGAGATTAAGGGATATCTCGTGCAATTATCTTGTTTCGTGCCTTATCTAACGCGAAGGACTTCGCAAATTGTTCTTTTGTTTCGAAGCTGAAGTGCCATGGATTTATCTTCGTTTAAGTACAACTTGAATTTCATTTATTAAAAAGAGATAAAGAGAGAAAGAGAGAGAGAGCATATGCTTTATTGCGCACCGAAACACAATGAATATTGAAAAACAGTCAAAAAGTAGGTATATTTTTATATGAAGTGTTGACCGCGGTAACACCCTTACTCCGCCCGGGTTCTGAACTTTTTTATTTTTTTTATTGCTTATATGGGTGGACGAGCTCACACATCCAACCTGGTGTTAAGTGGTTGCTGGAGCTCATAGACATCTACAACGTAAATGCGCCACCCACCTTGAGATATAAGTTCTAAGGTCTCAAGTATAGTTACAACGGCTACCCCACCCTTCAAACCGAAACGCATTACTGCTTCACGGCAGAAATAAGCAGGGTGGTGGTACCTACCCGCGCGGACTCACAAGAGGTCCTACCACCAGTATAGCTACATGACTGTCTTGACAATAAGAGACAACTATCCCTTTTAAGCCTTGTCCGCCAACAAGCATACGCTTCAAAATTTTAGCTTGTCGTATCGGATAGTTCTGCCAATAGCTTATTACGGCAAAAGTCTGACGGAGATGGACGCGAATGTAGGCGATTCCACATTATCTCAATGCGATTATATTGGCTACTTAACGCCATTTAGGTTCATGATTGTTCATTTTTACAAACAACCTCAAACAACCTTAACTATATACAGAAATTAGTCAAAACATGGCGATGGTTGTTTCTAATGTCCACGTTCGAGCTCCAGCATTAACAGAAGATGGTGTTGCGTCAACTCACTTGCATGATCCAGGAGCCGTTTCCGGCGAAGGTGTATCCAGCGTGCACGAGGTGCCTGTGCCTCGTGAACGAGCTGAGCAGGTTCCGCATGCACTGCATCAGCGTGTTCATCTGCGGGTGGATCAGGATCTCCGTCACCAGGTTCTCCGAGGCGAACTGGATCAGCCTCTCTCCTGGAATTAATAAAGGCATTAGCATTCGCTTCGAGAAAATCCTCATACTCGTATAATTATTATAGTCAGTAGCACTTTTTTTCCTACCTAAGCTGATAGCCTTGAGAGACTATTTCAGCGTAGCCTTAGCTAGTAGGAGAGCTCACGGGGTTCAAACCGGAGTGATGCTAACACTGACCCTAGCAAGAGCAGTGCTTCGCAGAATCTACCACTGGATCGGAAACGCGACCCACTGAGAAGATCCGGCGCGAAAACTTAGTGGGCTGTGTCTATGGGTTAATTCGCTCGTCGAGCCCTTCATCGCAAGCGACAGTTCGACGAGGATGGTGACCGGTGCTTGTGGTACTTAAAAGCACCGTTAATGGATGGAGAGGATCCGTAATGACGTATTTGTTCACTACGTTCAGGGTGACAGAGGGGACGTGGGAAAGCAGCGGCCTAAGATTCGCATTTGTCGACCAGTGGGGTGACACGCGTCATTTTTGTTAATATAATGTAATTTACAAGTAGTAAAATAAAAGCTTTTTAAAATAGTTGTCATGCGTGGTTTCTTCTTCACCATCGTCATGAACAGACAATGGTAGTAGTATAATATATATGTTCTGTTGCCTTTTTGATCTATAATTGATATAATAAGTACTTATTTTTGTTGAACAATATTGGGACTAGCCATAATAAAAAAAGCTCTTAATCAAATTAGTCTTAACGGATACTTTCGATTTACTTATTGAAGTGAAAACTTCATTAGAATCGTTGTGATTTCAAACCGGATGCAACGGAAAAAACGACAGGTAAGAGACACAAATACAAAAATGTGTAGGATGAAGCCAGCAAAGAATGAGACAGAAATATACATACTATTTAATACAGCGCCATCTGTGAGATTTTTTAATACTAACGTGTGTATGAAAGCTCTTGTAGAGAATTTTAATTTAGGATTATACGTGAAATTAAAATATCAATTCACAGAGGGCGCTACCTTACAATTATTTACTAATGACAAAATTTTACATATACTTAAGACGTTTAGGATAATTGTATTTTAATTTTGGAAGGTTTCACTTCTATCACGTGTGAATTGCACACATTTTGTTTTGTTATTTTTGGGTAGATTGTTGAACCACCAGTAATAATTACGTAGGTGTTAAGCCGCCCTAACCAAAACTCAATCCACGAAACTCCAAGCATTCTTCTCCAGCACCACATCTCATTTACTTTATTTTATTTCACCGCACTTCATCTTTTCTCTTTCATTAAGTTTATCTCGGTGTAATTCATATTGAATAATGCATTCAGATGGCGTTCTGGATGCAGTTAGTTGTTCAATTGTCATCCCATTTCCTATTCACGGTGCTATTCAAAAACCCGACATTCAACAATTCGTAGGCATTCTATTCAATTCTATTGAGAGCTGAGTTTCTGCGCGATATCGTTTCATGCCAGGAATGAATTAAAGCCCATTGTGGGACTTAAAGTTTAGTTTCAGTGGGCTTTTGTTTGTGCGAAACACTTATTCGAAAGTTTGTATTGCGCTTTCTGTAAAACAAACTTTCGTGTTTTTACTGTACAGTACATACATAAATACAGTGAGAATATTCGTGCTTTAACAACGCTGGGTGCTTTGTGAAATATAAGAAAATATATTAATACGCGAAGCAAAAACTTTGGATCCCTTTTTACGAAAATTGCGCGGACGGAGGAGTATGAGATTTTCCACACTTATAGAGAATATAGAGAAGGAGTGCAGGATGCTAATATTTTTTTAATTATGCCTAAAAATACATTAAATCAATAAAAAAACATTACATGTATTTGACGCACACACGCATGTATACTATTTATTTATTGTCAAACTTTTGTTCTTGACGTCTGTTGTCAAATTGAGAATATATTAAATATTGTTTGTCTTTATTATTATTTTTCTATAATGTAGTCTTGGCGAAATTTGTGATTATAGAAGTATAATAGTCTTTGAAAATATAATAGAATCTTAATAGTGTACAAACTTATAATTACAGTTAATTATAGCCGAATTTCGACTACCGGGCGACCACTAGTATAAGAAACGATTTAATGTTAATTTCTTTCAGTACATATTCAGTTAAAATTTAATTTAACCTAAACTAACCTAAATTAACCTAGTTAACCTAAATTACGAAGAAGTTAAAAGAAAGTTAATAAAAGAACTGCTTAATTGGTCCTACTCTTTTTCGGAGGACTTTCTGAAATGCATTAAGTAACCCTAAACACGTACTTATGGTAAAAATCATTACACCTGTTCCTTTTCTTTTTATATATATGTGTATGTGTATGTATATATATGTATATGTGTGCGTGTATATATATATGTATAATATTTCGCTTAACTATTTTGATTTACTTGTATATTCAGCACCGTTATTACTAGTTTTAAGATACTCCTGTAAAAAAACTCTCCACGAGACAGGCAGTGCCTAGTGTGGAGAGTTTTTAGCAAACTGTTATGTGTAAATGTTTCAAGGTTAATAAATAAATTATTATTATTATTATTATAATTTTGATTGTCTAATTAAAAAATTCCGTGAATTAATTTACGAAGAGGCAGATCGCGAGGCATCGTTGTCAAAAATATTAGAATAATCTACCGAAAAAAAAACCATCGTCAATTAATCTTCCCTTCAATATTGGGGAGCAAATTGAGGCTATTCATTCGTGAACACGCGTTCAGTATGCGATATCGTAAACAAAGGAATATTGATTGGGAATTAATTGAACATTTTTATGATTCCGTAGCGTTCCTTCTGCATGTCATTTTATTTAGAAAATATAGATACATGGAATTCGATAGGTTGGATTCCATTATTATTATTTTTGGAACGAAGTTCCTAACGGCAGGCTTGGAGGAGATAGGGATTTTGCTGCGCGGCCGAACTGATAAAAATGTGATAGTAAAAACCGTAAGAAGTCCGTGAAATAAGGACTTGTTTTCCGCACAGCGATATTTCACCGCGCGATTTTTTTCAAGTAATTCTTTTTTTTATTTTTTTTTATTTGGAACTTCGTTCCTATCCGGTGTCCCACGACACCACACATCTTTTTTTTATTGCCCTTGTAGGCAGACGAGCATACAGCCCGCCTGATGGTGAGTGGTTGCCGTCGCCCATGGACTTCAGCAATGCCAGGGGCAGAGCCAAGCCGCTGCCTACCAATTACATTATTGGCTGAGCGATAGAATATTCGACCTGAGAATATTTTTTTAGGTATCTTCAGATTATATCCCAATTAATCCGCCGAAAAGTATTCCTTCGAAGCCCAGTTTGAGGGACATATTGGGACTAACGGTGTCCAGAAATGAACCTTGATATTCCTTGATGATGAAAGTCGTACAGGCTTCCTGTACTTCTATGGTCTTTAAGAGCATCCAAATCCATTAGGCGATTTTTGCGTGATTTAGTTCTACTAACGTCAAATTGTTTATTCTTTGGTTACTGGAACGTCCGAATTTTTTATTTTATTTCACGACCTCTTGTGAGTCCGTTCGGGTAGGTACCACCGCCCTGCCTATTTCTGCCGTGAAGAAGTAATGCGTTTCGGCTTGAAGGGTGGGGCAGTCGTTGTCACTATACTTGGGATCTTAGAACTTATATCTAAAGGTGGGTGGCGTATTTACGTCGTAGATGTCTATGGGATCCAGTAACCACTTAACACTAGGTGGGCTGTGAGCTCGTCCACCCATCTAAGCCAAAAAAGTATATTATAACAATACGGTGGAAGGGGTCTACCACCATCATTACATTGTCTGTTTCTAAAAAGCCATCAGGCATGTCTGTTCAAGGACTTATAATCATAGGAGCCAGCAGTAAAATGTAATTGACAAGATATCCTCAAATCTACTACTATTAGACGGGCTGTGGCTTAGAACTTGCTGGTAAGTTAATTTGACCCTTATTACCTACCCCAGTACACGAAGATGTCATGCAGTATAAGCCTAAAGGAAAATTTTTCAAAAGAAACTCACGTGAAAAGGAAAGCACCCAAAGGTTGTTTTTCACGCGAAACACAATGGGGAGGCGTTAACAATGGCCAGTTTTCGCCTTTGTAAATGATATAATACAGACGACAGAAGGCTTAGAGGCGACTGTTTAGACAATAGTACAGAAATAGCTTTGAGAAGTATAACGTTTTGTTATGAACAGAAACTTGTAAAATATCGTGGGCTTTAAACTCAACCTAAGCATTGTTTGAAAAGTTATTGTTTAAAAATTTGTTAATGTTTTCTGCTTCCAATTTTAATAATTGATTTAGACTTTCTCCTGTAGTACACTAGTATTAAAATTGAAACATAACACTCAAAATATGAAGTCTTAACGATTTAAGCTCGGTGGGAGGTCTAATACGCCTCCCGGTGGACTAACAACAACTCAGACATCTCTGTCGTGCGTAGGCTGTAACTCCAATTTGGTTTAGTGCAGGAAAGAGATGAATATATATCTAAGTTGTCCTAAATCAATACCCGCTGTGACCATGCTTTTACTTCTCCGAACTCAGTTTTACTTTTCTGAGATGGCGCGCAATTTTTAAAACATTCCACCAAACTAAATCTCATTACAAGTGACAATATTTAGAGCCAAAACCTATTCATCAAACACACAAACTCATCAGCCCCTAACTTAAACTTAGACTTAAAGGTGAATAATTGGTAGAATTATTATGTATTTTTTTATTTATTGCATAGATGGGTGGACGAGCTTACAGCCTACCCGGTGTTAAGTGGTTAGCGTAACCCATAGACATGTACAACGTAAATGCGCCACCCACCTTGAAATAATTATAAGTTATAAGGTTTCATTATAGTTACAACGGCTGCCCCACCCTTCAAACCGAAACGCATTACTGCTTCACGGCAGAGATAGGCAGGGTGGTGGTACCTACCCGTGTGGACTCATAAGAGGTCTCACCATCAGTAAAAAGTGATTTAAAATATCAACATATTACAAAAATACAATTTAACGTTAAACTTGCTAATAACTACTGTTTTAGATTGCAACTGGCATTTGCCTTTTCGATAAAGAAAAAGGAAAAATAAAGTTCTTAAAATGCTTAGATATAGATATATTTAGTAAATAGATAGATTTAGTAAATTTTGTGTTAGAATTAATATAAAAATAAGTTAAATTTTCGCATGCCTAAACAGGCGAAATATATGAAACTATGTCCTATATCCATAATATCTTGTAAACTATATTTCTGGCGAATAAAGATTTTCTTCTT
Source organism: Bombyx mandarina (assembly GCF_003987935.1). Next base: position 1,302,661 of record NW_021011566.1, read on the forward strand.
TCTTCTTCTTCTTCTTTTATGCCAACGACGCATTCAGTTAATTCTATCGATATGAGGCTTTCATAGACACACATACATATATACCGGATCGGGATTGGTTTCAATCTAATATGGATTATTGCTTCAAGACATTCCAAATGGAAGTCCTAACTTCTGGGATTAACTTGGAAGACCATTAACTTGATTGGATAATAAAGTGGACGTATATTGAAGTTATCATTCTAGTGCGTAATTATAAGTGGAACTTTATATAGCACATAGACTTTATATAGAGAATAGAGATACTACTGATATGCGGTTTGTGGAAGGGTAGGGTAAGACTTTATACTTAGAATTAGCCGTGTATTTTTTTATTGCTTAAATGGAAGGATGAGCTCACGGCCCACCTGTTGTTAAGTGGTTATCGGAGCCCATAGACATCTACAACGTAAGTGCTGCCAAACACCTTGAGACATGAGTTTGAGGTTTTCTATTTGAAGAAGCAAATACCGGCGAGTCCTGAGTTTGCATCAACTGTCGTCCCTGATATTTGCTCTGAGTTGAATGTGATTACGCCATCACTATTATGCCAATGCACCACCCATTCTTGCCACTAGAAAAAAGTTCATCCCTACTTTATGTGGCGGCTTTGTTTGCTTTGCTTTATTTTTCTTTTAATTTCCGGTTCTAAAATGAGCTCCCCTCCAAACTGTTCTTTTCAAACGTAGTACTGTGAAAAATTTCAAACGCTCTTTAAGAATAGTCTTAAACGGTTGGCTGATGTTTCATCCTCTGCTTTAGGGATATCCGTATCCATAAGCGTTAATGATTACATGTGATGGGGTAATGCTGCTCTTAGGTAAATAAAAAAGGTAAATGTCTCAGGGTAGGTTTGTGATATTTATAGACTGTTGTAACCTCTTACCATGGACTTTGAGCATGCTTACCTATTATATGAAGTTTGTCTAAAGCTAATTCCACAAACAACCTCACACCTCCGATAAATAGGAACAGCAAAATTAAATTTAATATCTAAATTGTTTCGAACGCTAAACAAATTCAAATTTAATCCGATTACCTCGGAGTCCATTAGACGAGGAAGGTTTTGCCGAAATTATTCCAATTATAATTTACGTTATCGTTTTGACATTGAGATAATTGATATGATTCACGTAAATGTGTTACGAGTAACGAAATTTGTAAAGCTGTGGAGCGGTCCAAGGTCCATTTTAAGCTATTGCATAGCTTCTATCGCGGGCTTTGAGCGCGGCGACTGAATTAAGAAATTCCGTAACGAAAATAACCTGACACCCCTACTATGTAGCTCGCGTTCAACACATTCACACGTTGCGCTGGTGTAGTGTTTGTGAATAAGCGCGCGGCGTGACGTCGCACTGCATGAGCACCATGAGAAATCTGTCCATCTCTGTCTCACGCGGTCTAGCTTATGAGTGTGAAGGGGACAGTTAATGTTTTGCTTTTGTTAATGTTTATAAATATACATTGGTCTTATTTTATTATTGTTTTAATATTAAATTATTATTGTCTAATTGGAATTACATAATTTGATAAAAAATGCTTTGCAATAGCTTTACCGCGACAGTCCCCAAGTGCCACACGTCTTTTTTTGTCTCCTTATATTTTTCAAATTAAATCAAAAAAAAATTATTTTACATAAATGAAAGTACATACTTGTTGAACGTCAAAAAGAACTACCGCCAATTCACAAAAACTAGCCTCCGTCCTGAGAAGAACTGGCAAGAAACTCAGCGGTCATGTCTTTTTTTTTTTAATATTAGTTTTTTTTAATTACGATAACAAATAATTTCTCAGCTAAGAGTAGATGTAAGTAGTTTACCCTTAATTTTAGTTGGGATGTTTGATTGTGTGTTTGCGACGTACAGAGTGATTAATGAATCATCTCTTACATACCATTTCACTAGCATGGCGGTAATACGGCTATTTCAACGTCCAGTCCAAAAACATCTTCGCTTATTTCGAAGTAAGAATCAACATTCGCGCTACACATGAGGTTGTAGTGTGGCCATAGTAACCGGCATGCCTGACAGCTTTTGTTTATATTGTTATAGTCCCAAATGCCGACGAGCCTGACGTTCTGCTCGATTGCAAGTGATTACTATCGCTTACGAACGTCAAAAATGCCGAGGGCGCAACCAAATAGGGGGATACTGTTAAATACTTATACGGAATCTATAGTCTATACTAATATTATAAAGAGGAAAGATTTGTTTGTTTGTTTGTTTCGAATAGGCTCCGAAACTACTGGACCGATTTGAAAAATTCTTTCACTGTTTAGAAGCTACACTATCGCCGAGTGACATAGGCCATATTCTTTTTTTTTTAAATTAGGGATCCTTACTAAAACTCCAATAATATAACCCAAGGTGTAAAAATATCCTTAGTCGCGTGCGCTGCGAAAATTATTGATGATAGAATAAAATAATATACTATGACTTTGTAGAACACATTATTATTTACAAAAAGTGCCGCGACAGCCTACGAATAAATAATAAGTCCAGCATATGTCTAACTATTATAGTTATGCCACAAGTGTTCTTTTATTTTTAAAAATAATACAACGTCAAATATCGTTTACAGGGAAACTCTGACTCAATAAACTCAATGGCTTTTATTTTGAGTGTATAACCTTTTAACGAAATCAGAAAAATATATCAAAATAGGGAAAAAAAATTCATTTAAATGAAAATAAAAGTTCATTAAAATAATAATATTCCAAACTATCTTTATAATTTCCTTATTTTAGTAACCTGACGCAAATATAAGGGTTTTTGTGTGTGAATTATGATTTTTAATTTTGAAAATTTTATTAAAGACCTAAGCGAAGCTGGAGCTGGCCGCTAGTATCTAATAAAAGGAACACGCGGAAAGAATATTTGTGGGGGAAGTGGTGCAAGCTCACGATACGCCCGCACTTTACCATCAAGAAAATCGATAAGTTTCCGTGTCCTGTTGTGTAATACGTTTTATTAACAATAAATAACAAAAACCTTTGTTTATTATAAGCTAAACTGAAAAAAAACTCTTAATTCTTTTATAAATCGTCGTGGCCTAAAGGATAAGACGTCCGGTGCATTCGTGTGTAGCGATGCACTGATGTTCGAATCCTGTAGGCAAGCACCAATTTTTCTAATGCAATACGTACTTAACAAATGTTCACGATTGACTTCCACGGTGAAGGAATAACATCGTGTAATAAAAATCAAACCCGCAAAATCGTAATTTGCTTAATTACTGGTGGTAGGACGTCTTGTGAGTCCGCACAGGTACCACCACCCTGCCTATTTCTATTTCACCACAAACTTAGGTTTGTGGACGCACACAGCACACAGGTTTAGGCAATAAGGCTTGCTTAGGCAATAAAAAAATAATAATAATGGATATCTTCAAGTTATTCGTACTTCTTCAAGTTGATGAATATTTCATTGAAAGATTCCGTTAGATAGAGTGAGCTCATAGAAGCATATTAAAAATGCATCTAGCTACTTGCATTTTAGCCGTAATACTATGGAACGATTTACCTATCAGACATAGACAGAGGGACTCTGTTCTCGATCGCAAACTCTGTTTCTTCTTGCATCATATTAAATCTAGATCTTTCTACCAAACAGAAATTTGTGAGTAAAAACTACTTGTCTAGGGAAGAAATTATCTGCGTTTGTCAAGATAGTTTGGCGGATATTTATGTATATATATTAACCTATATTACGGTCTTCCTAACGACACCGCCACGTCGAGCCCAGCGAACTGGAAATCGATAGGGAACTAATTGCTGCAACAAAAAAGGGATTTCCACGGCAGGAGATATTTTTTCTTGGTAACTTGATTGCTTTATTTGCCACGATGCTATTGTTGTATGGATTCAAATATTGGCAAACGTTTTATCTGTGAGCGTATGATTAAAAACAAGGTTCGTGTGAGCTTTTAAATGAAGAGAACCTTGTTTTTTTAGATGTGTGCATATACTTTAAAAGAAGCTGTGAGGCATTATAAGGTAGTTGGTGCCATTTCAGGTAGACTACATATGTTTTTTTATAGACCTTGGAGCCAGACGAGTTTACGGCCCACTCGATGGTGAGTCGTTACCGTGATTCATGGACGTCAGCAATGGCAGGGGCAGACCCAAGCCGCTGCCTACCATTAAGTACTCTCCACAAGCCTCGTTTGAAGAAGGACATGTCATAGCGCTCGGGAAACAGCGTGGAGGGGAGCTCATTCCAAATCCGGATGGTACGTGTCAAATAAGGTCTCCGGAAGGAAGTCCATGAACACAGTGGTTCTAGGTAGTATGGATTAACTCTACTCCGGTGGCGGGCGGTGCAAAGGTAAAAACATCATCATCATCAACAGGATGATGTCAAACATTTCCAACAGAAAAGCATAGAATCATTTATACAAAAATCGAAGTAGTCTCTATATGAAAAAGTTAATGTAACTTTTTTGACTTTACAGAATTAATTTTTAGAACCAAAAGTAAGTCATTGTATTTTATAATAGTTTTGAAATAAAAGATCAAGATTTCCCGCTAATTTAGTTAAAGATTTGCCATGATATAATATTTATCGTCAAAGAACTTTCAATTATCAAATGTAATTGAATGTCTATTTATTTATAAAACCACATTACGTGTAATTACGGAGTGTGAACATTTCCAATTAAGTGTGTCAGAGCATTTATAACCCTGAAATACTATACAGACACACCTGTATTCATTTAACGAGCATGGTCTGGTGTGTAATCAATCGACAGTGACGTAGATCCAGGGTGATTGATGACTAGACTTGACTAATGTACGATATCGTATAGAGGAAATTGTTACGTAGAAAGTGTTTTTTTTATTTTTTATTGCTTAGATGGGTGGACGAGCTCACAGCCCACCTGGTGTTAAGTGGTTACTGGATCCCATAGACATCCACAACGTAAATGCGCCACCCACCTTGAGATATAAGTTCTAAGGTCTCAAGTATAGTTACAACGGCTGCCCCACCCTTCAAACCGAAACGCATTACTGCTTCACGGCAGAAATAGGAAGGGTGGTGGTACCCACCCGCGCGGACTCACAAGAGGTCCTACCATCAGTAAATAATGATCAAGTAAACAATGAAATAACGTAGAGTGAGAATAAAGACAATTTTTTAATAGGTTACTGTGCTAAAGGTGACCTTGCAAAATACACAGTAGAATGAAAAATTCTAATAAGTCTAGTGAGTTTTATATATGGATACAGCCGATAATGAGGGAATGAAACGAAATTGTCAACGGTGCATGTCATGAAACAGACGTAATTGTCAGAGAAAACAGATAAACTATACAGCGCATGCATTAATTTGACTTCAGTTAAAGTTCCCGAGGAAACTTTAAGTAAGAACAGTTTATTATCACTCATTTATCAAGATTCAACTTTTAAAAGAGGTATTTAAAGTTTATCAGGGAAAAATGTCGTAAAACGTTCTAAAGGTTTGACTTTAAGGGTTGAGTTTTTGTACAGCAAAAGGATAAGGGCAATTTAGGGAATCATATTATGTATTAAGGTAATTTTATTGGGGTGAGTATAGGGGCAGGATATTTTCAATACATGTATCCAATAATAGTCTTCTATTAGGTAATTCGGGCAGCTATGAGTCTCTGAAATTTGAAAGCTAATCTCAAATGAGACTAAAACAATCTTCAGTAAAATGACATGTCCATATGAATGTACATAGCATTCGAGAACATATCATTTCAAATCATTGAGGAGGGTTCATTCCCAAAACGCTAACCGAAAGAGGGGAGTTTTTCTAATAGTACCGTCTCTGTTGTTTTATAGTCTATGCATGCATAAGAACATAAGAACTATCTGATTATGCTTGATGATATTTGACCCAGACAAACCGCCACCGAAGACTCCCTTCAAACTTCATTCCTCGTTTGAAGAAAGACACAGAGTTCTAGAAGCACTGCGGTTGGAAATCTATTCCAAAATATGGCACGTGGCAAATAAATGAAAATGGACACGTTATGGAAGAACGATGACAGACGGTGCAATGGTATAAACGAGATGGTGGGATCATCTCGAACATTCCTATAAGCAAACGCTATTTTCACTTTGAATACTGCAGCGCGCAAAAGAACGCCTGAGAAACATACTTAATTCTTTGTGTCGTTAATTCTTTGTGTCGGCTACACCATATTCTCCAAACTTCCTAATCTACGATTAGCCCAAAATAATTGATACATACAGCTAGTTGAACTGGTAGTAGGATCTATTGTGAGTCCGCGCGGGTAGGTACCACCACCCTGCCTATTTCTGCAGTGAAGCAGTAATGCGTTTCGGTTTGAAGGGTGGGGCAGCCGTTGTAACTATACTGAGACCTTAGAACTGATAACTCAATGTGGGTGGCACATTTACGTCGTAGATGTCTATGGGCTCCAGTAACTACTCAACACCAGGTGGGCTGTGAGCTCGTCCACCCATCCAAGCAATAAAAAAAATAGTTGACATAAAAGCTACAATAATCCCACAAATACACGAATATGGAATAAGAATAAAAATCAATGAAGCAAAACGTGGCTTGATAAATAAGCCTTCAAAAACAAAAGCAGTAGGTACTACACAGCGTTATTGTCGTAACATAAAAAAGATTTGTGACACCATTCTCTGCCGTAGTTACGAGGCTAAGAACAAATATGTAATCGTTCCATACAAAAATATATGAGTGAAGTAAATTGAATTGCGTTTGATATAGAGGGTAGGGCTAATAAATTTGTTCAACGGAATATTTTCGTGTATCGTATATGTATAGTGGAGATAATCATGTTACAAATAAAGCTTAGAGATGAAAAACGTACGAGACTCATTATAACCTTATACAAGACTAAAGGATTCTAGATAGTGACTTCATTATCAGTCTGACGGGATATTTATCACAACGGAAGCGTCCTACATATTACTACTTCTATAAGGACTACCTGCTTACCTATTTCAAGACGATCGATATCTAGAGTATAAGATAGATAATATATCTAGATAGATAAGCCTAGAGAGATCCTAGAAGTATGGCCAAGGCCTATAATAACGCCAGGTAGACTGCATACGGTCTATCCATCAAGTGGGCTGGTTAGTCGTGGTAATTTTAAACATACTAATTAAGTTGTACTTTAATCGAACTTACCATAGCGAGCTTCCTCCCCTTCCGGTGCCTGTGCCGTAAGGGTAGCAAGTTCCTTCTCCAAATCGACCTGGTGCTCTCCAGCGTCCCATGATAGCAGTCCTGTAACAAATTTTAATAACAATTAAAGAACGAATCGTGTAAGTTGTTGTACGTTTAAGAAGAATATTGCTTAGATGGTTGAATGAACTCATGGTCCAGTTGGTGTTTAGTATTCAGCGGAACCCAGAGACATCAACGCTACCATCCAGCTAGAGACCGGAGTTCTGAGTCTCAATTTTTCATTAGAACGACTGTCGTGCGCGTTAAAGCGAATCACATTCTGTTTCTCAACTACTAGCAATGCTGACAAAGAATGAAATTTCCTTAAATTTGCTACATTATCCATTTATGTCATAACATAAGAATATAAATGGTTCCATACGAATTCCTCTAAAATAAAACTAATACATATAATGGGACCTTTTCCGATATCATCGAGTTATGAATAGCGCAAAAAAAGTATGGGAATAACAAGGCCATTCCCTAACATCAGCATTCGGTTTCATAACAATAGACACCGGTATGGACGTCCCCACAGGGATTAGCGTGGTATAGTTCCCGCTCGACTTAATAGGATGTCTTACATATTTAAACACGAGGAAACATTATCAGAAAAGGATACGAAAGATCGCATGAATATCTTAATATCAACCGCTGCAAAGCTGAAAAACTAATTAAATGATTCAAATGCTATTTACTAATACTGCAGGCTCTTACCCCGCAGCATAGCAGTAAAGAATAATTAAATATTAAAACACTAGTACGTGCCACATTACTAACCGCGGCACAGGTCTCGTCCCAAGAGACGGAGAAGCAATAAAGGAAATTGTACTCAGTTCGCTAGATAAAGTAAATATTTACGAGAATTCGTATATAGGAAATTGTCTGGAGTGTCATTAGTGTCTGTTTTCAGGAAATGTCTGACGTATCCCTGAAACGTTTCCTGGGAGTTGCAAAACTCAGCCTCTTTCGTAAGAAGCATAATACGACCAGGGGAGATAGCCAGTTTAGGTTCAGCAGAAAAACGACCAAGTTTTACAAGGTAAGACAGCCTATAGACCTCAAAAATTACGGCGAAGTCGCGTTATCATTCAACTCGATCTGATCGAAGTACCTCGTCCTATTAGATTACGGGAAGCGAATGAATAAATGGGAGTATAATCGTGTCCATGATACGCAAAATCATTGGAAGGACAGGCTACAATACTTGTCTTCTGCAAATCCTAGTACAGTTTAGGTGGGCGTAAGCTTGACTAATGTTGAGGATCATCTATCACGTCACGTTGACGTATTCTCTCCTATTGTCTTTGTTTTCTTGTCTCCCATTTCATTGTCCGTAAATTGTTTCATTATTACCAGCCATACTCGTAGTCGATATTATTAAAAACAGTTTTAGTTTAATATTTTCTTTAGCTTTGACAGTCGACAATACTTTCACGGTTTACTTTCCAGGGATCCGCGACCACGAAAAACTATATTATTATACTACATAACGTCAAAATAATAAAATGGTAATAATATTACAAACGCGATTTTCAATTTCTCGAAGGCGCTTTTTGGATATGGTAATCGTAAAAGATCCCGCAATCTGTCAAAAGTGTTATCACTGCCCTCATGGAGGTAAAGAAACGGTTTGCCTTTTTAGTTTTACACTCTAGTAGAACAACAAAATCGCTCAATAAAGTCTAAAAAGACTATTCGGTCTGAATTAGAAACACGCTGAAGTGAGAATTTTGATATTATTTTATCCTTTGCATAAAACTATTATGAACATGTTTGGAGTACAATGCGATTTCTGATACGACCCTTGACGACAAATCGACTTAAATATCGTCGATGACAACCATCAGTGTTAAATTAAAAAGGTCTTTTGGAGATTAAAAAAGCAAAACAAACCGAGAAGGGTTAACAAAAGGCAGACGGTTTCTTTACGCCATCTTTATGCACCGTGATATTAGGATATGCGGACCTATCCAAATAATATGGGGTAACAATAATAAGAAGAAGGAATCTTCTTGGTTTTGGTGGGAAATGTTCTCTTTCTCTTTATTTCTCTCTTTCTCTCTCTCGCTCTTTCTCTTTCTCTTTCTCGTCTTAATTTACGAGCTCTGAAGCCTCATAATAATCAATGTCAATGTCAACATCCACTTTGAAATATCTACGCAAACCAAACAAATAGTTGTATAAGAGCTTATAGTTTGTTAGCTTAAAATTAAGTTAATGCAAAACTAAAATGGTATCGTCAGCGGTGTGCGATACGCAGCGAACCGCGCTTCGTTAGTCAGCCATTTTGAAAATTAATTAGTGCGCGCCGGGACGCGGCCAACTCTCAATCGAATTTGATTTTCACGTTGCCATAGTTTTGATTGAAACACAATTTCATTTCGGGTTTGCAGCACTTTGTATATTTCATAAGGGTTTTTTGGAACGAAGTTCCTTATGGGAAGATGCGGAGGGGTACCCTTAGCGGGTAAAAAGGTCCGTAACGTAAGATTTTTATTAGTAATGCAGTGTATGACTTAGCTTTTTAAAAACGTACAAAAAATAACATATTTTTTATAAATCATTGTGAATAATAAAAAATGTATACCCAATTAAATAATTTCTTTATACCTCGAAAAGAATTGAAAATTAATATTTTTATAATAAGGAACTTCATTCCTATCCGGTGTCCCACGACACCACATATATTTTTTTTGAAGTTCCCATCAATCGTACTATTGTTCATGCATATTGCTTTATTTTTCTTAATAAAAAAAAAACAATTGCATCGTATATCCTTCGTTTACCCTTCACCTCTTTGACAAGTTTCAATACTAAGATTCTGTGTAGTAGTATAATATAAATAGCGGTAAACATTTTATAAGTAAATAAACAATTTATACAGCTTTACGAGTCGCAAGCGTGAAGGAGTGTTCATGACGTATCTGAACGAAGGATATTAAGCCGTGGAAATATCTTTTTAAGCTTTTAAAAAGTGTTTTTAATTATATTTACGAGCAATTACAGGGCAAAGCGCTTCATCGGTCGCCTGAATCAACAAGTTCCGGTAAACAAAGAGGCTTCTACCTTCAATTAAGTCGATTGCATTTAGCGCCGTTCGACATGCAAATTGTATTTAGATGTTCATTAATGTTGTCGGTTGGGATAGATAATAGTGGCTTCACGGATAAATCGCTTGGTGTATCGGGTGTGATGCCATCTACTTGTAGCACCACTTTTAACGATTGGTTAATAAGTATTCATGTGATTTTTTGGTTTTAGATGTTACACTACGGAATAGGAGGATCTTAAGTGAATTGAGAAAAAGAAAGTGCACATTGGCATCATTAAAAAAGAGCGCGAAACTAACAGACAATTTATCGTCAGAATTTCTAAAAGAAATTGTCACGTCCGCGTTGAAAAATCCAAAAACGCAAGTCACAAGGTAAGCGCTGGACTACTAAAAATAAAATATCAACATTAGCCATCTTCAAGCGTTCACCAAAAGCTCCAAATCCTCCAGGGAAACAATGTGATAGAAACATTGAGATCTGTCTCGAGATCCGCGGCAGTGTTGTGATTTTTAATGGGTCATCTCCGGGTTTATAAGTATATCCGGTTTGCATTTAACATCAGGTAACATAAAGCCGTGGCACGTTTAAATATGTTTAATACGGAATCCCCACTCCCAGTCTTGGCTCAAACCAACCACGAATACATGAAGCACGTATAAAATAGAATTCCGAGCTCAATTTTCACACCTTTGATCCTTTTAATTACCCGTTCTCAGGATTTTCTAATTAAAACGTACCTACTGAAGACGTATTCAATTTGTTGTTACAAAAAAGTCGAGGAACGAATTTGTTGTTTAATTGAACAAAGAAAGATAATTAAAGTGAAATTAGACAGATCGGGAGTGAAACACAGTAATTGCCTGAGTAATAAGATCTGATGTCGGAGTGTTTCTGTTTTATCAGGGAGGGATTAGGAAGCGGGGTCACATCGGTTTAATTACCTTTTTTTCACTACCTATTCGCGGATAGCCTATGGAGTTATGGGATGGGGAGGTTAGCTCACGGCCTCAATCTGAGAGAACTTGCTAACGCTAGCCCTAGCAAGAGCAGTGCTTCGTAAAATCTACCACCGGATCGGAATCGCGACCCACTGAGAAGATCAGACGAGATTGGGCTTGGGAGACTCAGTGGGCTGTGTCCATGCGTTAGTTCGCTTTTAGCGAGGATTTGTTCACTTCTTCTAAGAAGATACAAAGGCCAGCCCTTTAAAATTTTTACGCATTTCTAAATATAAATCAAATTTCATTTCACTCAACGTCATATCTCTGTCACTTCTCCAACAGCGCCAGCGTGACAGAATTCAAATCAAAGAAAGTACATTTTCTTGACAAATATCTGAGAAACCTAAATAGGATGTAACTCTGTAAATTATTAACGACATTCGCTGCGTAACCGCGACGCAGTGGCCGTTCATTTTGATTACTTTCCCAAACGGGACCTTGACTTTTAACAGGAAAAATACTTTTCCCACGAATAAAACTTCGGATTTTCGGCCTTGTATATAAGTGAAATTAGAATGGAATTGCTTCGAAACATCTCCGTTATATACGAGATTCTTGCGAATCATAAAACTAATCAGTAAAGTACCTACGTATATTTCGCCTGTATTCATAATTGAAGTTTTGTAAATTGTACACAATTATAGTATTTTATTTTATTTTATTTGCTCTGCCAAGAGCAAACGACTATGATGATGATGATGATGATATTATTTTTTTGGTTAAATACACATGCATGTGTCTCATTATTGTTTACTGACAGGCTGAAAGCAGTGGCAAACAAGCATAAGCCCAATTACTCCCTATGAAAATAAGATATAAAATAATATTAGTGTTTATATCAAACTCAAGCTTTGACTCAATGGCATTTGAAATAAAAAAGCCGTAGCTTTTATGTCGAACGACGCACTCCACTATGTTAATTAAATAGACATTAGTACGATAGCTAAGTTCAGACTACCCGACAAATGAATCAATCCCGAACTTACGCAAAAACGGTAACTAGCAAACTGAGTTTCTAATGTACTCATTCAATTCAAAATGGCCGACCTGCACATATGTATAGCGAGCGAGATAATTTTCTTAATTGATATTTGATTTATATTCTGCCAACAAGCATTTGCATAAACTCAACTGAGAATTGAGATACTCGTTTATTATTCAAATTATTCAAATCGAAACTGCGCAAATTCGAAATGACGTCACAAGTGGGTACGCCGCGTCTTGCGATTCGCAATGGTTGCGAGTCATTCAGGCTGATCGTCAAATGGCTTTAGGAATTGTTTTAGTGCCGTAGTCTGAGTAAATCACGACCCACCTGATACGAAGTGATTACCGAAGCATCATAATATATATGCCACCATAAGGACTGTGTAGCTAAAAACGCAAGAACTTTGTAGCTATAAAGTTCGTAGTCTAGCTCCTCTCGACTGTAAGGTCTTCTCACTCTTACTTATGCGCTATCTCAGAGTTTGCCGTCTTACTCTTTGCGGGAACAGAATTCGGAATCTAAATTCCCACGCCTTATCTTCATATTTTTTTATATAGATCTTGGCTAACATCAGGTGTTCAATCCCAGAATATATATGAATTGCAGCTAATACATGAATTGCTGTTCGTTAGTCTCGCTAAAACTCGAGAACGTCTGGACCGATTTGGCTGATTTTGATCTTAAATTATTTGTGGAAGTCCAGAGAAAAAAGGTAGGTAGGTAAAAGGTAGATAACTATGAAAAATCTCGGAATTAAATAAAAATAACAATTTTGTTTTTCCTTTGATGTGTCCCCCGTCGGGTGGATTCTTTTTGTTTGTTTTAGTTTATTTTATACAAAAGTTTAGGTCTTTTATTTTATCGATTGATGCACTACGAAGTCTGCCGGGTCAGCTAGTAATAAATAAAACTTGTATGTGTTTTCGATCACAAACGTGCGAATTTCCGAATGACCTATTTGTAGAGAGCGCATGTCCCGATATTGTCAATTAAGCGACTAGTCATTTTCAGTTGTCCCCGATACAAGCGATTGGCAGTGGCATGATTTTAATTCGATTTGTTTTGTATTGAACGTTTTTTTCGGAATTTCATTTTGGGTTTTAACTCCAGTTCGACACTAATTTAATGAAAGCATACGGCATTTACATAACACATGTCAATACCATTTATAAGGGTTATGAAAATAATAGCACGTTATTAGCATAACGACCTATCGTTGTGTACGCGATAAGTTCATAAAACTATTTTCGTTAGTGGGTATTTGTTACACGAATCGCGTGTTAGGTAATTTTGCTTTTACCCGAAACGTTAGGGCTTAATGCAACATGCAAGAGCTGTAAAATTTTGTGTTTTTTAAATTCATTATTTTAGTTGGATGACGTCGTGTATTTTTTTTACCTTTTTTTAGTGCGTAGATGGGTGGACGAGCTCACAACTCACCTGGTTCTTAAGTGGTTACTGGAGCCCATAGACATCAACAACGTAAATGCGCCACCCACCTTGAGATATAAGTTCTAAGGTCTCAATAAAGTTACAACGGCTGCCTCACCCTTCAAACCGAAGCGCATTACTGCTTCACGGCAGAAATAGGCAGGGTGGTGGTACCTACCCGTGCGGACTGACAAGAGGTCCTACCACCAGTAATTACGCAAATTAAATTATAAATTTTGGAAGTCAATCGTGAACGTTTGCTAAGTACGTATTTCATTGGAAAAATTGGTACACGCCTGCGGGATTCGAACACCGTTGCATCGCTAGATACGAATGCACCGGACGTCTTATCCTTTAGGCCACGACGACTTCACGACGTACGTATTTTTTATATTAATTCAATTATTAGCAGGATATTGATTTTTTAGCTGCATGATCGCCATGGTTTTATTGCTCATTATCGATTTTGGTCATTAGAAATATTTAGGGTATAGTCCTAGCCAAGCGCCATTTGAAATACTTTTTGATTCTAATTTAACAAAGCCTTCAGAAATAGCTTTGGAAGGAAGTTAAATCCAGGGTCGAATGATAGATGTATTCTTAGAATGTAGTGTGATGGCTTCAGATCCAGGTAGTAAGGAAATCTCACGGCTTGTGTATCATCTTGAGTCCTTCGTCATGGCAAATAGTAGAAAACACAGTGAAAGTTAAGCCTAGACTGATGCCTCCTGCTTAGTAATTGTAGGTATCTGTGTAATCTATATATTAATACGTGAAGCAAAAACTTTGTATCCCTTTTTACGAAAATTGCGCGGACGGAGGAGTATGAAATTTTCCACACTTATAGAGAATATAGAGAAGAAGTGCCACAATGCCAATATTTTTTAAAAATAATGCATAAAAGATACATTAAATCAATAAAGAAAACATTACACACACTACATACCATGTATTTGACGCACACACGCATGCATACTATTTATTTTCAAACTTTTGTTCTTGACGTCTGTGGTCAAATTGAGAATAGATTAAATATTGTTTGTCTTTGTTAATATTTTTTATAGAGTAGTCTTGGCGAAATTTGTGATTATAGAAGTATAAAATAGAATCATAATAATGTACAAACTTACAATTCCAATTAATTATAGTCGAATTTCGACTACTGCGGGACCTCTAGTCTATACTAATATTATAAAGCTGAAGAGTTTGTTTGTTTGAACGCGCTAATCTCAGGAACTACTGGTCCGATTCTTTCAGTGTTAGATAGCGTATTTGTCGATGAAGGCTATAGATTATATAGCATCACGCTAAGACCAATACAAGCGGAGCACGAATAAAGAATGTTTCAAAAACGGGGTTATTTATACCTTTTGAGAGCTTCCGCTGCGTGCGCCGCAGAAACGATTAAAATTTCGCTAAAATAATGTATGACAGAATTGTTCCCTTTTAAAAGATCTAAAAAAAAGTCCACGACAGCATATGTCTATATGTTAAGGTTGACTCACTATAACGTTTTTTATGCTAACCAAATTTGTTCTAAAATTAAGCATTATTTGTGAACTATTCGACGTGGACGAAGTCGCGGGCAAAAGCTAATCCTAGAGATAAGGCAAGGAGCCCACGATATACTGCTCAATACGTTCCGTGTTTGTCATCTTTCAGAGATCGATCGGGTTGACACATTGGATCTGGATGGACCATGTTCAAATCCAGTGTGTAAGATCAGCTGCTACGCTCATCTTTAATCTCATCTTGGAAAATTTACAGTGATGCTTCAAATCTAAATCTATCTCGTCTATAGAACATCTGACAAAAGGCTTTTCCAGAAAGCTCTCACCACAAAAGCCTAGATTTCAACGGGCGTTGACCCTTTTGTTTGATAACCGGGTTAAGTTGGAGATGAGACTATTTTCATCTCCGAGGCCTTTGACCTGTGGTATAAAAAAATGTTGTTGCAATAAATAGAAACTGAAAAAGAAACAGTTTTAAGATCTTAGCAGCACGTGTTCATGAACCATTGTCTTAAATTAAAAATGCATTGAATTGAATCACCTTTGGTAGTAAAAAGCTAGAATATCATTGAAGACTAGCTGACCGGGCAGACTTCGTAGTGCCTCAATCGATAAATAAAAGACCTAAACTTTTGTATAAAAAAAACAAAAAAAAAACAAAAGGAATCCATCCGACAGGGGACACATCAAAGCAAAAACAAAATTGTTTGTTTTTATATAATTCCGAGCATTTTCATATTTACTCACCTTGTAAACCTTCTCTGGACTTTTACCCATAATTCAAGACCAAAATTAGCCAAATCGGTTCAGCCGTTCTCGAGTTTTAGCGAGACTAACGAACAGCAATTCATTTTTATGTATATAGATGAATGAATAATTGAACACAAAATTATAGTCATAAAATCGAGTACAGGAAAAATTCTCCGAAAGTTTTATCTACACAAAGGCATTTTTACAACCAGAAGACATATTATCACAATATTCATGTAATTTATTTTCCCTGAAAGCATTATCAGGTTAAAAAACCAGCAACATCGTTTAAAAAGCAACATAAATAAACGATCGCCGCTCTTTGAAGATGGATCGAGTGAGCGCTTTGCATAATTAAACGGTCGCTTTTCGCCCCTGCAAATAAAGCAATATCGAAGAGGGGTTGCCAATTCAAAAATAAAAAGCTGCTTACGATTTTACGTCTTTTAACCTTATTGTATTAATAATTAGCTGCTTGATTGATTTATTTTGCTTGACTGTGCAGTTGTTAGCGTCCGTGACTGTTATGCCGATGGTCGTGGGTTCGATTCCCACATCAGGCAAACGTTGTGTGATAAACATTTTTGTTTTCTCTGTGTCTGGGCGTTTGTTATCTATATGTAGTGGAAGTCGTCGTGGCCTAACGGATAAGACGTCCAGTGCATTCGTATCTAGCAATGCATCGGTGTTCGAATCTCAGGCGGGTACCAATTTTTCTAATGAAATACGTACTCAACAAATGTTCACGATTGATTGCCACGGTTAAGGAATAGCATCGTGTATAAAAATGAAACCCGCAAAATTATAATTTGCGAAATTACTGGTGGTAGGACTTCTTGTGAGTCCGTGCGGGTGGGTGCCACCACCCTGCCTGTTTCTGTCGTGAAGCGGTGATGTGTTTCGGTTTGAAGGGTGGGGCAGCCGTTGTAACTATACTGGGACCTTAGAACTTATATCTCAAGGTGGGTGGCGCATTTACGTTGTGGATGTCTATGGGCTCCAGTAACCACTTAACACCAGGTGGGCTGTGAGCTCGTCCACAAACTAAGCAATAAAAAAAATAAAAATAAAAGCTCTTGGAATAGGATCTTGGCCAACTTACGGCCGTCTGGTGTAGTGGTAAGTGACATGGTCACTACACGAGAGGGTCGCGGGTTCGAATCCCGCCAAGGGAAGATATTTGTATGATAAATATAAATGTTTTTCCAGGGCTATGGATGTATATTAAAATATATGTATGTGTATAATAAAAAAAACTTACACGTGATTGTTAGTAAATAAAAACAAAAAAACAACTAGATGCGAATTTTTTGAATTCTAAATAACTGAACATAACGGTAAATATGTAAAGTAACGGTAAAAACTTTTAAATTTTGTGTATATTACGAAAGCCGTAACTGAATGAGACAACGACCGGATAATCCGAATGTGTTTAGATCCCGGGCGGAAAATTAAAACGGTAATGACATTCTAGAGAACGGAAAAGCCTAGGAAATTAGTAACGCTCTCCCACACTCCCGACTACGGTTATAACAAATTAAATTTCCTTTTTTCAAACTTTTAAACTTGGCATTGCTTATTATTTAATTTAGTTTTTATTATTATTAAGAGACTACACAAATTAGATGTTTAAAATGAAAAAAACATTAAAAAAGAAAACTATAATAACTCAAATGTTTATAAAATTGATTGGCTTATTGTGACGCCATTTTACTCTGTACATATCAAAACGCGTCGAATAATCTCCAAATTAGTTAACAAAAATATATGTAGTATAATGTTAGAACCTTTTAAAACTATTTCGTTAAAATTCTCCTTAGATAAAAAGACAAATACTTTTATTGCTTATGAAAGTAAACGAGTATGCAATCGATTGCGAGTGATCACCGTCGCTCATGGACATCAGCAATATCAAGGACACTGGGCTAAATCGCTGTCTACCGCTGTTGATTTCAAGTCTTGCATAAACTTCGAAGTTTCATAGCGCTCCGTAAATATATCGAGGGGTGAAAAGCTATTCGGTTTAAGCGACTTTTTTGCAACTTTATAGGTGAGCCGATTAAAGCTTAAGAAATGTAAAAAAGTATCATAAGAAAAGAACCTGCCTATGTCTGCCGTGAAGCAGTAATGCGTTTCGGTTTGAAGGGTGGGCCAGCCGTTGTAACTATACTTGAGACCTTAGAACTTATATCTCAAGGTGGGTGGCGCATTTACGTTGTGGATGTCTATGGGCTCCAGTAACCATTTAACACCAGGTGGGCTGTGAGCTCATCCACCCAAATAAGCAATAAAAAAAATAAAAACTTTAGCTATTTCAATGGAGTAAGTAAACTTAATTGGAAGTTCAATTAAAAACATCGAACTGTTGATGATAATACCAAGTAAAACACACCTTTAATTTCACCTTTCACCCCTTTCACCCCTCGAGATGAAAAAATGGGTGTATTTTCCAATGCTCAATGATATAAACGTGTTAAAAATTTCTCGGTAGACAAATTGTGAATAAGAACAGCTACGGTGACGGGTGGAGTCCTAACTTACAAGGCTAATGTATTTTCCTGACCTCGAGACAATATCGAACTACCAATCGCAATCGAAAACAAACCATCTCAATCTGAAAACACGACAAAACTAGGAATTAGCTAATGCCGTACTAACTGAAAACAACTGTATTTACCTTGTTGAAAGAAACATTCGTATTTCTCTGTATTCAAATGAAGACATTACGTGTGGCACTACGCAGACTCTAGACTTATCGATTCGCTGACCGCGCCTATATTGGCTGAAATTGTCCAATACAGTTCATATGTATTTGATTTAATAACAGGATTTAATCTCTGTTATGCTAGGATAGAGCTATTTAGAAGAACATAGCACGTAATAAAATTATTCATAGAGATTCAGATATTCAGACGAAACACTAACTTTTGAATTTAAAATAATAAAAAAATGCCGAATGGTTCGAATAAAAACCGGGCACAGCACATTCGGACAATATACCCGGCCGAAGTTGTACAACACCGAGACCCGGGTGAAGCCATTAAGCACATAATACCCAGCTCGTAATCCGGGTCGCGTATTCTATTTGACGTTTGAATTACCTTTAGATTTGAAAAAGGGATTATATTTATTCCAGAACACCGTAGCCAAAAAACGGTTATATTTAAATATTTGGTCAAATTCTGTGTTCGTTTCTCAGTTATTGCTCGGAGGCTACTGTTCACTGGATATTTGGAAAAATGGGTCGTATATACGTTCCGGAATTGTCTATATAGTGTTAACTAAAATTGCGAATGGACAACATATAAATAGCTAATAATTAGATGTCATTTGACTACAGTTAACTTTAAGTTATTATTTTGAACTTAAGAAAAAATAATATTTTTTTTTTTATTGCTTAGATAGGCGAACGAGCTCACAGCCCACCTGGTGTTAAGTGGTTACTGGAGCCCATAGACATCTACAACGTAAATGCGTGACCCACCTTGAGATATAAGTTCTAAGATCTCAGTATAGTTACAACGGCTGCCCTACCCTTCAGACTGAAAGGCATTACTGCTTCACTGTTGAAATAGGCAGGGCGGTGGTTCCTAGCCGCGCGGACTCACAAGAGGTCCTACCACCAGTAAAAAAATTTACTTTGTCCTAGAATAAACGATATATACATTTTGATTAAAAAAACGCGTTGTTCACATAACTGCTTCTGAAAACACTAACAACTTTAATATGAGAAGTCTAAAGCCTTATATAATTCCAACTCTATTCCTAGTTTTCATTAGTGGAAGCCGTGTTTGAGTTGGTCGTGTACATAACTCAGGGTTGGGTCCAGTTTAATATCTTCGGAAGTCACGCTACCAGAATCTAATATTGCAAGTATAGGTATTACTTGTTCGTCCTAAGTTACAGAATTGGTTTGTTTATTGGCCTAATAGGGTATACGACCTCAAGTCCTATTTGACGTAATACCTCTACAATAGCTCACTACTGGTTTTTCTTACATCGTTGTCTTGCTTGCTTCCGCGACAAAGGTTCTGATTTGCAAGGTGCAAAGCTCATATACAGTTTAAGCTTCAAGTTTATGTATTACGATGAATGTCTGGTGAATACTGGTGGTAGGACCTCTTGTGAGTCCGCACGGGTAGGTACCACCACCCCGCCTATTTCTGCCGTGAAACATTAAACACTTAACACCAGGTGGGCTGTGAGCTCGTCTAACAATCTAAGCAATAAAAAAGATCGGTAACACAACCTAGTGTTCGTGAGCTCTCAATTAATATATTATTTTTTTTTCTTATTGCCTTTGTAGGCAGACGGGCATACGGCCCAATATCACAGAAACAATATTCATTCGGAAATATAAACCTGTAACCAAACAAAATAGCAAAGCGAATTGAAATAAGGCACCTAAAATTCCCAGTGTTCTTTCATTAAAAATAGAACTCTAGAAAGTTTTGTTTCTCTTCAGAATGGAACGTAAATACGGAAAGTTTTTTGCGATATCGCAATTTTAATTAGCTTAAGTAGCAGCTTGCTAACTGCTTTGCACGTCTACGTTAAGTTTTGGCGCAAAGAATGAGATTTTAGCTTGTCTGTAAACTCAATTATAGAATACATTAATACGGGTTTGCTGAGTGCATATACCATTTAGATTGCAATCCAGATTAGATCTAGGTACTACTTGTACGATTTTCCTAATATGTACTGTAATGATTGTAATTTGTTTTGTGCATCAATAAACAAACAAAAAAATATGGTTTCGATTGAAGTGAGCTTTTACATTGGAGCGAAAATACCTGGTAGAAGATTCTAGTACCGCAAAAGTGAAGAACGGAAGTCGGAGACAGAATCAAATCGGAAAAAGAGACATCCTTTTAGGATGCCAGGAATGTGGGGGAGTGGATGAATCGAAGATGTATATCTGAAATACTGCCATTTGTTGAAATGAATGTACCCGTAATTATTAACGAAGAGCCAATAACAACAGCTAAACTGGATCAATGACGTTAAGAAGCAGAGGAAGCGATAGACGAACATTTCATACAAGGATACAAAATATAATGTTGAATATAAAAACGTAGAACCACAGAATTCTAACACTTAGACCAAACGTCTTCACAAGTAGGGCGCAAGAATAAAGTCTAAATGCGCGACCGCAATGCCTACATCTTTTGAAGGCTTGCTGAATTTCTCAGTGAGTAATGTAGGAATTTTAATGCAGAAGTGAAATAACAGAAAGTGCTATATCTAGTCTAGCTTTTAAAGGAAATAGTATAGGAGTATAAAGGTTTTTCTTTACTTCCATTTCCATTTTTTTCCACTATATTTCCAGTACAAAAGGTGAAAATTTAAGCAGAGCTTGGTAGAGAAATGAAGATAATTGAGGAATTGAATTGAGTCAGCGCGACCATTGACTCCAAATCCTGTTCGATTTCGAAGTGTTAAACTATGTTTACAGTTTAGATGTTAAGCAGTCGTTATTCCAGCTTCAGAATTGTTCAATAAAACCATTGTTCATGAGTTACATAGGTACTCATTGTCAGCCTGCACTCTTGATTATGGTTTAGAGTATTGAAAAAATGATTACCTACTGACATTGGTAATAAAAATAAGCAAAAATCGAATTTAAGTCTAATGCGCTAAATAACAAATTATAATTTTCAGGCGTGCTGTAATATAATTTTCTCGCACGAAAATATCCCGTCTTACGGACCGTGATAGATCGTCGACGGATTCGAGTTGATGGATTACGAAAAGAATTTCGTGCGAAGGTGTGCTCTTGAATATTGTAAAAGATATTCTTACGTACTTCGGTATCTTAACGGTAGGTGGTTTATTTACCAAACTCTGTGATTGAGGGTTTATTTATTAGCCAAGAAGCATCACTTGATATGAATGTTTTTCTTGTCGTAGTCAAGCAGAAGTAGATCTTCTGCCCAAGTAATGGGTCATCTGACGTACCGCTCAAGGTTGCAGGAGCTCAAATATATGTCCCAATGCAACGTGACGGACTAATTAAAAATAATTTGTTTTTTTTTTCTGTAATAATGCAATGATCTATAAACGAACATAGTTTATGACTGATAAGATAAGAATTTCTAAAAAAAAACTTATAAATACATGGATTACGTCCTGAACTTTTTTCTGAATTTCTGAATTTTCCGAGAAATTACATAATTTTTCTTTCCCTGAAAACCTTTCTCGAACTAACTATCACGAACATTAAAAGAAGTCGCCGATTCCGTCGATTCGCTATCAAGTGATGCGCTTACTGAATAACAATATTTAATTATATACTGATGATAAAGGTGACAAATCAATTACTTTTTCAGGGTTTCTGTTTTAATACGTATAGCTTATGCTAGAAATCGACGAACACCAAAATACCCAATTTTGACTTTCTTAATTTTGCTTATACCTGCTTTTCGTCGATAAGTTTTTAATGTATCTAATGTGGCACCACTTCGATCGAAACGGTACAAAAATACATAACACTCATATAACAGGATATTTCATGGTTTTCTCGGAAACAACAGAACTGACAGCCGACAACAGTTGATCGAAACTTTACGTGAAAGCTTTCAAGTTATGAGCTAAATATGGTAACTTTGATCATAACATTAATATGAGTAGCTAATCAAAACAAGCAGAGCATTTTCACAAAAATGCAATACAGTGAGAATATGACTAGAGATTCCATTCGGGGCTCTTAATACAAGAAATCCATCCATATTAGAAACTTAGAGTGGAATTCATTAGCTACAAAAGATTCTGAAGATCGATAACTCTTCGGGGTGACAGCCGAGGGTGGTTTTCAGTAATGTGTTCCAGGACACCGCAGGAACAAACGGTCCGGAGTTACAAATGAGGTGTCTGTCCCGAGAACCAATCTCACGATCGATTGTGTTCGCTTGTAATTCTTCCAGATCGTTCGGTTTCTTGATTTGACTCTGTTCATTGGTTAGAATTCTGGATGTTTTCGTTTAGGCCTATAATGGAATGTTTACCAATATAGTAGTTAATCGGTATTGTTTTTTGTTGAACCAATCTGCTTAGCTTATTATATCTTTTATAGAATTTACAGAGGTATATATTTTTATTTATTTGGTAATTTAATTTTCATTTTTAGAAGCTATTATTAAAGCTATTATTAAAATATTCAATAAGCTATTATTAAAGAGAGTGTATAATTATTTTTGAGGCGAGACATCGTGTGGTAAATGAACTAGACTGCAACGGTAGCTATCAAAAACAAATTAGAAACAGGGTCGACATAATTCTCTTTTCCTAATATCCTACCCACAATCATCATTCGGTTAAATATATTAGTAATTAACCTGTGACCATGGTGCTCAAAGCATATCTGAGAGATACTACGAACTCAATAAATATCAAAATCTGTAAATACAACCACGAAAAATCAAAACCATTAGGACATCAATTTTGCGTTTAAATATTTAAATAAAAATATATAATTTATATGACAGTGCAAAGTTTCCGAAGGAGAAAGAGAGAAAATGTATCACCCATCCTCATTCATACTGCTGGTGGAAAATCGTAATTACAGCAAAAGTGAGTCATCGACCAAATATTGGGCAAAATTCACGTTGTGTAGATTGAAAGGAACGCTGTTATGTTCTACTTGGGCTCTGGTAATCACTTATACCAGGTAAGCCCGTTCGTCCGTTAGGCTTAATATAGATATTTTATAATCCACATTAATAATAGAATGAAACAGCTTTCTAAGTACTTCAAAAACTTTTAGATTCCTGGTAAAGTCAGGTTTTTCAAAGTCTTTCTCTTCAAACGCAAAAAAATACTAAAAGTCTCTAACCATAATTAATCTGGCACCATTCAGGACCGTTGAAAGCGCCTCTCCCCGTAGGCACTTTATCTGAGCCTTAATTAATGAAACTGAGGTGTTGAAAGCTCTGCGTGTTAAATTTAATGTCTGAATAAGAAATGAAGAATGTTTTTGGCCTATTTGTTTGGGAGTGTAGTTGTGTTCATGGATTTTAAAGTTAACCTATACTGAAAATATAAATGTGAAAGTTAGTTTGGTTGTTCCATTTTCACGATGTAACTACTCTCCCGATCATCATGAAATCTTGCTTAGATATTCTCCTGGCATAGCAACTGGACTTTATTAACAGAATAACATTAGGAACTGTGATTTCTTGAAAAAATTTAATACCCCGAAAAAGTCCCACCACATGTCATGTCACCACATTGACAAGGCGCAAAGGCGGATATTGCAAGTAGCAGAGGTACATGTGGAATAGTCATGCTTTTCCTGGGGCCAAAGCTAAGAGCGAGTCGTCCGGTCTACAAATATAGCAAGTAGTACATAAGTCGGAAATTGTAACATGAAAATTATAAATACGAATTGAAGCCTAAAACCAATAAATGATTTTGGATAAAATTATTATAACTGAAAAAATAACTCAAATATTGTCAATGCAATAACGTCAAAGACTTCTAAATCCAAAAAAAATATCAACATCCAAACAGACATTCTCTTCAAAATATCACATAGCAAATTGACAAGTAACTAATTTACGCCAACAGTTCGAGTCACTATGGAAGGCACTTCGTCTCTTAACGTCTAAAACTTGCTCCTGATATGAGAAACTTGATCCGCAACATGTCCAAACTTCGTCAAACTAAGCGAAGCGTCTTTAGAAATACAGGGAACAAATGGAACTGGAAAATGATCGGATCCTCTATAGCTCATGTTTCGGTTCTACACATATAATTTTATAAATGTAAAACAGCCAAGCTCTATAGTAAAGGCATAAAGGTGATTATCAAAGATTGAATATTTTGACATAAAAAAATACCATTGTATGTAAGTAGTGGTGGCAGTTCTATTTATTCAACCGGAATGACTGGTTACTACGGACAAGAAATTATGTCAATTATCATCAGCATCATCATCTTAGCCTGTCCACTGCTGAACATAGGCCTCTCCAATCGATCTCCAATGTGGCCGGTCCATTGCCACCTACGTCAGAAGTGACTTGAAATTATGTATCGACATAATAACATAATTAGAACTAGTATAACGGGAAAATCGCGCTTTTTTATAATTATATACAATATATTTTTATATACAAAAGTTTAGGTCTTTTATTTACCGATTGAGGCCTACGAAGTCTGCCGGGTCAGCTAGTTGTATATAAAGATACAGTTTGGTAAAAGTCATGACAATAGATATAATAACGTCATCTAAATATATCAAGCAATAACTGAATCGTAAAAAGTAATCGGGGTATTTTTCACAACAATCAATTTATCAACAGATTGCTTTGTAAGGTAGAATTCCAGGCATGCGGATCGGATCCGAACTTTCCCGCAACTGGAACTATCACTGCGAGTATGTATTACAATGGTATTTGATGGAATCCGGTTGATAGCTCGAAGCTAAAGGAATTGGACGTAACAATCTACGGAATCTAAAGTTTGGATCTTCGGCATTATTACATGTCGAGTATGTGAAGTGTTAGTAATAAGATATGTTATTACGAGTTAAAGTATTATTGGTTGCTGTTGGAATAATTTAATGATTTTTGTACTGGACTGCAGAATAGTCTTTACAGTGAAATTGATGTAATGTAAATTGTTTTTTGTAATTTGGCGGAATCTTTGAGGCCGGAATAAAATCCGCAAAATTTCACATTAAACGCGTTATGGGTAATTCACACTTAACATTCGAAGAAATATCTACTCTTTTTGTACAAGTAGAGGCTATATTGAATAGCCGTCCATTATGTCCTATGTCACCCTCTCCTGATGACCTCCTTTGCTTGACTCCCGGAAGCTTTCTCATTGGCCGGGCTCTCACTGCTCTTCCTTCGCCTGTGCTGGAAGACTGCAACTACAATAATCTGCAACGCTACGCTCGCAGCAAATATATCAACATTTTTGGCAGCGCTGGCAGCGTGAATATATTACTGAGCTTCAACAACGCCACAAGTGGAAGACCAATTCTTCAAACCCAAATGTAGGAGATTTGGTCCTGCTGCAAGAAGATGATGTTCCTCCTCTCTGCTGGAGACTTGGACGCATATCCAGACTATTTTATGGTCGAAAGGATGGAGTACCTCGAATTGCTGTCGTCAATACTTCTAGAGGCTGCGTGCGCCACCCGTTGGTTCGTCTGTGTGCCTTGCCTACCGCAGAAGAACTAGAGGGTTGAAACCCGAAGAATCGACTTTCAACGGGGGTAGGATGTTAACGCCTACGAATTTTTAAGGAGCTATGTACAAAATTTTATTTATGTTCACCGACACAATTTTTAAGCACTTCAATTAACGGCCGTGCCAAGCTAACTTGTTCGCAACGTATTAAATTAACAAAAACCTGTATAAAGAAAATACAAGCACAAAATCGATTGTGGAAGTTTTATTGAAGAAACCCAAGCATCCAACAAATATGTTTAATTTTCTTTCTTTTCATTTAAATATTTTTACTAAACATTTGTAATATACGTTTTAGATAAAACAAAGCATGTTGCTGATAACTTTATTTCTATAATCTGACGAAGCATGTTGCGGATAATAACATGTACTTTTAGGTTAGAAATATTGTGTTCTTTTTTTTTAGATAAATGTACTTAAACAGTCCCAAAAGGTTAACAATAGTAATTTGCTACAACTACATTCTCGATTCCGCTCTATTTGTTTAAAAAGTCGTTTGCAGTCAATTTCAATTAAAAATATTTTCTCGGGAAATGGCTCTGCTATTACAATTTTTTTGTATTACAAATGAAAATCAAAGCTCTTTTGGATTTCGTAACACAAATTATTTTGTTGTAGGGTTTCAAAGTTTCTAATTTAATTTTGAAGGGCTTGAGTGTTTAGTGCGAAAGCTTTCAATAGAAACTTCTGTTCACGGTAAATCAATTACGTGAATTTATTTACGTGTTTCCACAGCGCAGTGCGTAGTTTGAAGGCTGTATGGTATTTGTGGGATTGGTAAACATAGCCATTACCGATGACGCAACCAAAAAACAGAAAGGAAGAAACTTAAATGATTGGATTTTTGTAAGTTGTAGTGCCGCGAAAGATTAGATTATGCCGGTATTTATATTCCGCGGGCAAATACTAGTTTACTGGTGGTAGGAGCTCTTGTAAGTCCGCGCGGATGGGTACCACCGCCCTGCCTATTTCGGCCGTGAAGCAGTAATGCGTTTCGGTTTGAAAGGTGGGGCAGCCGTTGTAACTATACTTGAGACCTTAGAACTTATATCTCATAGGTGGGTGGCGCATTTACGTTGTGAATGTCTATGGGCTCCAGTAACCACTTAACACTAGGTGGGCTGTGAGCTCGTCCACTCATTTTAGCAATAAAAAAAAATCAAATGAAATACTTACTCATCAGATGTTCAAGAACGACTTACATGATGAAGAAATAGCGTCGTGTTACGTACTGTAACATAAGTTTTTATGGTCAAAATGGCGTCTTTTTTGTCCGTAAGCAATAGCATACCACCAATCTGCCTAGTATTGCAATACATTCCGTAGCATATAAATGTTCGAGAAGATAATTTAAAATACTCTGACCCAAATAAATTGCATTAAAATTTTAAAAATCAAAAAGGCTTTGTTTTCATTATTAAAAAAAATCCTTAATAATAAAACATTTCTGTATAGCCTTTGTCGACACACACATGTCATAAAACGAAACCACAGAGCTACAAAGAGCCCGATCCAATACGAAAAAGTCTAAAAATAGTAGGTTTTATTCACGTTTTTTTTCCGCCTGAATAAAAGATACGGGATCCCAGAGGCAATGTTTCCACTCTCACAATATTGAAAAAAAAAACCTCGGTTGAATGTGGAAAATTCAAGCCTGGTTTTCGATCTGTACGATTTGTCAGCCATTTTGATTTGCAGATTCTTGTTTTAAGTTAATTATTATTCTTATCCTATTGGTCAATATTTTCGTGTGTATATAATAATATCAGATAGTCTTGTCTTGATTAGTCTTGAGTTCATAATGGTCACTAAAGTTAAGTTTCACACACTGCTGCTCAAAATATTACAAAAAATTCGTAAACATACTCTCTGGTGCTCTATGGGGATTTCAAGCTAAGACACCAGGTGGGCTGTGAGCTCGTCCACCCATCTATGCAATAAATAAAAAGCTACGACATATCCGCTTTCTCTCGTCGATTAAATACAAATTTTGTATCACAAAACGTGTTATTTGTCTTTAGGATTTGAACAACGGACGTGAGGTCCCGTAAACTCACACAACTACATAATAATATATCGAAATTGACTGTCAGCCCTAAACAAATATTATGTTCAGTACTAGTCATTATATCAACAGAACAAAAGGAATTAAATATCCTACACGCCCGTCGTCACTCCCAAGAACTAGAATATTATTATATTACCAAGATATAACATTTTTAGTCGAGCCTCGTAACGACTGGCACATTAATTTTATTTTTATCTTATCATTAAGCTAAGAAAAATACTATATATTAATCTGCACTAAGCTTCACCTAATTTATCTTAGGGCGGGGATGGCAAAACTTTTACTAATATATAACGAATAAATAGATTATAATATAATTTTTAGAAAGAAGATTTTTGTAATATTCACGGCAGATGCAAGTCTTTGTTTTTTTTTAGATTTAGACATTTTTTATGTTTCTAAAGAACTTCTTTAGGAGCAATGTTTTTTTTTATAGCTTAGATGGGTGGACGGGTGGATGATGGATGGGTTTTTTTTATTGCTTAGACGGGTGGACGAGCTCACAGCCCACCTGATGTTAAGTGGTTACTGGAGCCCATAGACATCTACAACGTAAATGCGCCAACAACCCTGAGATTCTTCTAAGTTCTAAGGTCTCAGTATAGTTACCACTGCCCCACCCTTCAAACCGAAACGCATTACTGCTTCACGGCAGAAATAGGCGGGGTGGTGGTACTTACCCGTGCGGACTCACAAAAGGTCCTACTACCAGTAAAATGTACCACTAAATGAGTGAATGTTTTGATTTTAATACTATTATACATTCACTTGTGATTAGTTAAACTGTATACAAGAGGAATTTAAGAAACATCTGAACGATAAATATGTTATAGAAACAAAAAAAAATACACCCGAAAAATATTATAAAACACTAAGCTTCAAATTTCATAACAATGGCGTCATAAACACAATATCAAATGCCGAGCGTTCGTCGTGACGTAAAGTTTCAGATATTGCGTCTCTGTGGAGACGCTGCTATGGCTGAAGCAATTTGCGTCTAAGCCAAACATGTCTACGGCAGACATGTCGCGATGGAACTCAACAATAACAAAGTTTATGACGTTTTCACGGTTTATTAACTAAGTTTCAACATTCTTATTGTCGTTTAATATACAAATTTCAAAGAGTGTTTTTGATGTTACTCATCCAGGGTTCTGATATGAAAATGATGTTAATTCAAGTCCATTAAGCCGTCAGATGTAAAGGAACAATTACTTGCATATAGTACATAGTGCCTAATAAGTTTTTTTTTATATATATCTTAGATAATGAAAATCAAAACCAGCAAATCTATATTATACATATAAATTAATCTGCATAATGTATGTACGCGCATAACTTCAGAACGCCGGCAACAAATTGGATAATTCTTTTTTTCTTGTGTTTGTTATTGTCAGAAGAAAGTTCTTATGAAAAAAAAATGAGCCGAAAATTAGAAAATTTAAGAAAATTTAATTAACATATTAAATTTTCTAATGTAATCTTATGGCGTTTGATATAACATTGACAGAATGCGTGCTGCAAATATCAAATTTTGTATAAAAGAAAAATCAATAAAATCAATTGTAAATTTTAGTCCCAAAATTTTATTCGAAACTACCGACTTAGGTATAGATAGTTTTGGCGTATTATTAGTGCATACAGATAAGTAACATGATTCAGCCTATGGCTGCCACGAAGCTACCGCTTGAAAGCAAATCAATCGAATTTGCCCTTACAAAAGGCAAGAATCACATTTTAAGTAAACACGACAAAACTATGATATCTATATATTAATACGTGAAGCAAAAACTTTGTATCCCTTTTTACGAAAATTGTGCGGACGGAGGAGTATGAAATTTTCCACACTTATAGAGAATATAGAGAAGAAGTGCCACAATGCTAATATTTTTTAAAATAATGCATAAAAGATACATTAAATCAATAAAGAAAACATTACACACACTACATACCATATATTTGACGCACACACGCATGCATACTATTTATTGTCAAACTTTTGTTCTTGACGTCTGTTGTCAAATTGAGATTAAATATTGTTTTTCTTTGTTAATATTTTTTATAGAGTAGTCTTGGCGAAATTTGTGATTATAGAAATATAAAATACAATCATAGTAGTGTACAAACTTTCAATACCTATTAATTATAGTCGAATTTCGACTACTGCGGGACCTCTAGTTGTTTCAAATATTCGTAATATTAGTAGGTAACTGTCAAACCTAAAAATATAAACGCGCGATAAACAGCGAAAGTATTTTCATCAAAATTATTATATCTCGTTCCGAAAAACCAATCTAAAATCGTCGACACAAATTGTATCCTAACTCAATCTTAGGCATCTGAGAATTTCGCAGTACGCTCCCCCAAACTCCCTCCCACATCAGAGAGCCAAATTGAATTTAAAACAAGACCTACGTTAGGTATAACACTTGAAAGGATGCTTGTTATGAATTCTGAGACTTTTATTTCGTACTAGCTGACTCGGCAAACTTCGTAGTGCCTCAATCCATAAATAAAAGACCAAAATTTTTGTATAAACTAAACTTAAAACAAACAAAAGAAATCCATCTGATGGGGGGGACATCAAAGGAAAAACAAAATTGTTATTTTTATTTAATTCCTAGTATTTTCATATTTATCTACCTTTTAAACCTTCTCTGGACTTCCACAAATAATTCAAGACCAAAATTAGCCAAATCGGTCCAGCCGTTCTCGAGTTTTAGCGAGAGTAACGAACAGCAATTCATTTTTATATATTATTATGTACATATATAGATGTAACATAATTCTACTGTATTTTAGTACATCTAAACGATATGTTTGCTAGAAGGCGAAATACGTGTTGTTTCAATTAATCTGTATAGTGCTGGAAAATGTTTGTTTATTTAACATCAACGTTGATGGGAATAGACTATAAGATATTCTATGATTTTCATATATTATGTTTGTAATCTTTTATTGACATTTAATAAATAGGTGAATTAAATAATTCACTCATTGCTCGTGCATTGGATAGTGAAGCAAAAGGAATAATAAAAACAATTTAAAGTAAAGAGGTCTTTTTTGCCACGTATCATCCGGCTATGGAATGAGCTCCCCTCCACGGTGTTTCCCGAGCGCTATGACATGTCCTTCTTCAAACGAGGGTTGTGGATAGTATTAAGCGGTAGGCAGCGGCTTGGCTCTGCCCCTGGCATTGCTGAAGTCTATGGGCGACGGTAGCCACTCACCATCAGGTGGGCCGTACGCTCATCTGCCTACAAGGGCAATAAAAAACCTTCAAAACAATTACAAAATGTATTACACTTATCACTTTTTATTATTATTCTCATTATCCTCTCGCAGGTCTGCTGGAAGAGATTTCTCAAAGAAATAAGCAGTGCCTTTGTACATAATTTTACTATTACTCTGTACTGTGTATTGTTTTCTGTGTGTAAATAAATAAATAAATAAAATAAATAAATACAATTTAGTTTTTATTTTATTTACATGAATAGTTGTTTTCGTGTAATTCGTGTTCGCCCACACAACATAAAGTGCAGTCCACACGAAAGAAACTGCAGGAGAAAAGTTAGTAGTAACAGATATTAGTAAAGTACGATTTCCACAATGAGAAAAACAAAATAGTTTTCCGACGCAGAATTTGTAAATTTTGTACTGGCGGAATTTTATACTACGTTCAGCAGTGGACAGTGGACAGTCTGAGATGACCACCAGACTAGTGGTAGGATGTCATGTGAGTCCGCACGGGTAGGTACCACCCCTATTTCTGCCGTGAAGCTGTAATGTGTATCAGTTTGAAGGGGGGGCAGCCGTTGTACTATTAAAATTGAAACCTTACAACTCATGTCTCGAGATGAGTGGCGGCATTTACGTTGTAGATGTCTATGGGCTTCGGTAACCACTTAACACCAGGTACGCCGTGAGCTTATCCATCCATCGAAGCATAAAAAAAAATGATTGATTGATTGATTGATGATACTGGCGGCAGGCTATGTTGTGGGCTTAAATGCGTTTTTGCCAGCGTTTTCGTTACTGTGAAGAAGTCGTATTTTCCGATTCAAAGGTTAAATGTAATTTATATTATCCTTTTAAGAGCATATTATTATTCTCATTGTAGTGTCTATATTGTGAAAAACCTGCTTGAAACTGAGTGAGCGATGTACCTAATAAAGACTCTCTTCAAAGAGCCGAACCCTCTTTATTCTTGTCTATTGTGNTATTCTCATTGTAGTGTCTATATTGTGAAAAACCTGCTTGAAACTGAGTGAGCGATGTACCTAATAAAGACTCTCTTCAAAGAGCCGAACCCTCTTTATTCTTGTCTATTGTGGTGAGATGTATTGTAAGCACGGGTAGAATCACCGTCCAGTTTATTTCTACGGCGAAGTATCATGCGTTTTGGTTCGAAGGGTGGAAAAATTATACAATACAAGTGAAACTTAGAACTCATGTGGGAGAGGTGATACGTTGTGAAATTCTATCCTAAAACCCCATCCACTTTGTTCCGTAAAGCATTTGAGAATCTATTTAAGACGCGATCTAAAAGATTTTGGAAAAAGTCAACGATTGTAACGAGGTCTTCGGAATTTTCATTGAGAACCTAAAATCTTGTTTTGCACCTCGAACTGAGAAACAATCTTTGTATTCACAAAGGGCGCTATTACAAAACGCTTCGCGATTTAAAGGCCCATTGAACATTCGAATTATTTTCTCGGAGCGTGCTTGTGATCTCGATAATCGATGAGCACTTTGTGCTCACAGACAATGGAAGGTAATTGCTACTTTGTAATATAATATTTGGTTTCCTTAGTGTTATAATAAGGCGTGTAGAATGTAAAAGAAATTAAATTAATTAGATTTTACTCATCTACCCACTCATGTAAAGCTTTCCTTCTTTGAGAACGGTTAGCTGGTAGATAACTCAATTGTTGAGTTAAGCTCGCCATTTTTTATATCTTATCGCAATTACTATATTATATTAACAGTGTGTACAAATAAAGAATAAAGAAGAATTATGAAAAATGGTGGTAGGACCTCTTGTGTACTGGTGGTAGGTCGTCTTGTGCGTCCGCACGGGTAGATATCACCACCCTACTTCACGGCAAAAATAGGCATTACTATGCGTTTTCGTTTGAAGGGTGAAGCAGCCGTTGGAACTGTACTGAGACCTTAGAACTCATATGTCAAGGTGAGTGGCGGCATCTACCTTGTAGATATCTATGGGCTCGACTTAACNGGTAGGACCTCTTGTGTACTGGTGGTAGGTCGTCTTGTGCGTCCGCACGGGTAGATATCACCACCCTACTTCACGGCAAAAATAGGCATTACTATGCGTTTTCGTTTGAAGGGTGAAGCAGCCGTTGGAACTGTACTGAGACCTTAGAACTCATATGTCAAGGTGAGTGGCGGCATCTACCTTGTAGATATCTATGGGCTCGACTTAACACCACTTAACACCAAGTGGGCTGTGAGCTCATTCACCCATCCAACCAATAAAATAAAACAAATGACCACACCACAGAAACCAGAAGACACAGAAGCCACAGAAAAACCAAAAGAAGAAAATCCCTAAGACACCTTGCAATGGATATACTACTAGAGATATCACCCAATGACGGTTGACGTCAGCCAGGCTGATCGTAAAACTCATGTTACATCCCGATGCAGAAGGGGATATGCTATACCGACCACACATAATATGGGATAAGGGCTAGAAGTAGAAGGAGGTAAGAAAAAATATGTGTAACAGGTGTTCTATTAACGATCTCTGACTTGCCTGCAGATTATGAGAGGAAACGGGCTCCCAGTATTTACAACGGAGCATAGCTGGGTATTCCCGGTATGGAAATGAAAAATAAAATAACAAAAAATACCACAGTACAACGTTCCTATCATTTCTAGAAATTCAAATTTGGCACATAAATAGGTTAAGCTTGAAAGAATCGGGACCTTAGACAAAACAATATGTTATAAATGAAATACTTTTTGATTTTTGTAAATGAGCAGAATTAGAGGGTAATTATAATCCGGATAACAGAAGAAAATGTTCTTGAAGAAGTATTAAAGTATGATGAAAATATGCTAAGGCCCCCAGCGCATATCTAATTTAATAATATAAATAAATAATAAATAAATAAATATTTTTACTAACAATCACGCCACGTTAACTGGTCCTGTGATAAGTTCGTAAAGAACTTGTGTTACAGGTACCAGATAACGGAAATAAATGTAAGATTTTTATTATACACATAAATATATTTTAATATACATTCATAACCCTGGAAAAGACATTTATATTTATCATACAAATATCTTCCCTTGGCGGGATTCGAACCCGCGACCCCCTTGTGTAGTGACCATGTCACTTACCACTACACCAGACGGCCGTAATGTTAAGAAGTAGAACGAAGCATTGTCAAGTTCAACGGACTTCAAAATGAAGCATGAAGCGGCGGTATGATGAGTTACTGAAGCTTACACAGAACGACCAACTAAAATATTAGGATACGGCGTGAGAGCAACTACTGGTTCTATTTCAAATGAAATCAAGAAAGACTAGGAGCAAATTGTTTTTTTTTTTTTTTGTTTAGATGGGTGGACGAGCTCACAGCCCAGCTGGTGTTAAGTGATTACTGGAGCCCATAGCCCATAGACATCTGCAACGTAAACGCGCCCCCCACCTTGAGATACAAGTTCTAAGGTCTCAGCATAGTTATAACGGCTCCCCCACCCTTCAAACCGAAACGCATTACTGCTTCACGGCAGAAATAGGCAGGGCGGTGGTACCCGCGCGGACTCACAAGTGGTCCTACCATCAGTAATAATGAATTACATAATTGAGTTTTTTTTGTAAGCCAAAAGGCCCCTATAATGAAGCCATTGCAACTTTAATATAACGTAAGGGCTGTATTTAGTATAACATTACCAAAATAGTAAACCGAAACTGTTCGTACATAATTTATTCGTCAATAAAACCCGATTTTATTAACGAACACGGAATTCTCTGGAGCAAATAAAACGTATTCAAATCATAAATCCTTGTAAGTCGGTGAAATTTTGCAAATGTTCCCTTCCAAACGATTCATTACCATTGGGCTGTGGTCGAAGGCACAAGCTGCCACAAGGACTAAGACTATTTGATAGCCTCATTAGTCTAGGCCTTTATTGTACTGACTGGGTAAATGAGCTGATGGACCGTCTAGTATCAAGTGATTACCGCAATCCAGAAACAGCAACGATAATCCCGCCATGACTGACGCGCTCGGATTCTCAATAGTATTGTACAACGTTTATCTTTTTTTTCTNCTGTGGTCGAAGGCACAAGCTGCCACAAGGACTAAGACTATTTGATAGCCTCATTAGTCTAGGCCTTTATTGTACTGACTGGGTAAATGAGCTGATGGACCGTCTAGTATCAAGTGATTACCGCAATCCAGAAACAGCAACGATAATCCCGCCATGACTGACGCGCTCGGATTCTCAATAGTATTGTACAACGTTTATCTTTTTTTTTCTTTTTTTATTGCCTTTGTAGGCAGACGAGCGTACGGCCCACCTGATGGTAAGTGGTTACCGTCGCCCATGGACTTCGGCAATGCCAGGAGCAGAGCCAAGCCGCTGCCTACTGCTTAATACTCTCCACAAGCCTCGTTTGAAGAAGGGCATGTCATAGCGCTCAGGAAACACCGTGGAGGGGAGCTCATTCCATAGCCGGATGGTACGTGGTAAAAAAAACCTCTGGAAACGCACTGTGGATGACCGCAGTGGCTCCAGGTAGTATGGATGAACTCTACTCCGGTGGCAGGCGGTGCGATGGTCTTACACTTCTAACCGGCATGGCTACTTCGCTACAGAGAACCTAGTTTTGTTTAAACATGAAAATGGCGGCTTTTATCGGTGACAGCTGAGTGACCTGTCAAATTTACGACGATATTGGTGTACCATCGATCTACAACACCTCGCCAATACTCGGTGTGTTCGCATATTGACGGAAAAAAGCGGAATTGTCGTAATTTGAAAAAGTCGACTTTACACCAGAGCCTTATATATATTGGAATATGTTACAAAGTGATTTAGCCCAAAATGCTAGTTACGACATTTCCGCTTTCAACTTAGTTTCTCGCCAAATATTCTCAGCAGTTCGCGATTCCTATCCGGTGGTGATTTACTCTCGAAGCAGCTGCCCACCACCTGAAGCCTCTCCCGGCCTTCGGACAGCTCACCCCCTCGTTCTAGTGACACCGTAAAGCCCATGTGGCCAAAAGCAATGATCCTGCCAACGATTATGACATGTTTTGAGAATAGATCGCTTATCCGTAATTTTTTATAAATCTCTCAATACTTAGACCACAAGCCTCCGAATCTAGACACAACAAAATAAACTTTACGACTCTCGTGTCAACTTGTTTTACGACTCATCCGATATTTTGATGTTACAGCAAAATAAACTGTATCCCGTGCTACGGAGGTCTTAAATCCGAAAAGATCGTAACGTGCTTTAGTTTCGATCTGTCCTAAGTTTTCGATCTGACTGATATTTATCTTTTTGTCGTGTTTCAAGTTGTGCCTTTTATAACTTAGAAACACAGAATCGTAAATGATATATTTTACGGGGCTTAAGTCTTTGAAGTCATTCTGACGAGCTAGGTTCTGGTATTATAAATATTATACATTTTACGATTCTTTGAATTGTATTTAATGGAATATTTCTAACTCGATACGCACATACAGAATTGGATTAGTATATAAAGTTCAATTTTAAGATGAAGAAGAAGATATATTACCATTTATTAGACAATTTTATTTTGGATATTCTTACTAAATATATTATGAATAATATCTATCACTTGCGTTCAAAATTTCCAAGATCCCCTGAAATAATAATTCGCGTGAATTCTTCTTTTGAAGTCGTCGTGGCCTAAAGGATAAGACTTCCGGTGTATTCGTATCAAGCGATGCAACGGTGTTCGAATCCCGCTGGCAAGTACCAATTTTCTAATAAAATAATAATATGTTACGATGATGTGTGTACATAATAAATGCTCGTAATTACTGGTGGTAGGATGTCTTGCAAGTTTGCACGAGTAGGTACCAATCACACCCCCCTGCCTATTTCTGCTGTGAAGAAAAAAAATCCCTGATCTGACAAAGAAACAGCAACTGTAGAAGCACAAACAATTATAAATTAGCTGTTCAATCCACTACAATCTGGCAACAGTAGCGGTTCGATCTGGTTCTAACCAGATTTTATTGAAGTTTTTTTTTCTTTCTAAAGCCTTCCCCATCAATCGAAAATTGGTTTTTGAAATAACAGTTTGCATAATTGAAAGGATTTTGAATGTTAAATACAGTTATTACAAAGTTAAATTATCGTTGAAAAAGTTTCAGTTTTTCTTGTTAATTCCCTGAGGCCACGTTCATCGAGTTTTGATTGAAAATTAAAGTTACTTTTAGACTTTTTAGAACTTCAATTTTAATGAAAGTGGTCATGATTAATTTTATTTAATTAGAAATAATTCGTACCGATTCATATTAGTTATATATTTGCAAAGCATATGGTGGAACAACATACATTTGAAGACAGTTTCGGAATGGTAATTCTTTAAGGCGATTCTTTATCGTCTCATTGTAGCCGCCGCTGACTACGCCGCGACTCCGACGTGCGCACGAGCTAGCCACCGTCGACGCCCTAGACATGTCCTTACAGATCCGTCCAATTCACTAGTATTGTCATAAGACGCCTGCAGCTTTTGCATTAGGATCAACGCATAGAAACCCTTGTAACCATACTCGTCGAACTCGTCAAAAAGTTTGATATGTAAGCTAACCCATACAAAAACCCGCTGAGTTTCTCGCCGGATCTTCTCAGCGGGTCGCGATTCCAATCCGGTAATAGATGCATTCACTGAAGTTGTTAGATCTCCTTCGGAGGCACTCGCTCAGTTGTTAGCAAATCCCACAACTTCTCGCTGATCTCCTACTCGCCCATATGTCCTGGTGTAATTAGAAAGGTTTCTGGGCCACCATTAATACATCCTTCCAAAAAAGGTAAAAAGGGTGTAACTCTGCCTACCAATTAAGTTCTCCTGAAAAAAAAATCATAGCCACTCTCAATTCAATACGCAGTTGTTGCTCTCACGTTTTGAATAGGAGCTATTTATTCAATACAAATTCCTAGTAAGAGCCAATAACGTTATTCCAGAGAGTAAAATCAATGACGGAACACTTTCATATCCGACCCGATTTCCATCAGAAGCGGAGCCTAGAATAGAATCTACGTAAAGTTGCGGTACAAGTTATCAGAGTTTGTCGGCTTTTAGAAATAATTATTTACCTAATAATTCATTTGGAATGTGCAAAATTAGTTGAAAATTATATGGAACGGATCTTTGTGTACTTAGTGCGAGTTTTTTAACGTTCTCGAAAGCGTAAAAGTTAGCTCATATTTGTATGGAATGGGATCGTTTGCGTACGTTAGCCGCTAGGGGCGCTGTTCCAACTGCATACAAAATGGGCTTATTTTTTACGCTATCGAGACCGTTAAGAAACTCGCACTAAGCACATTGGTCAGTTTTCTCTCGAGCCCCGGATACCATGTTAGTGGTGTGTGGTCAACAGTCGTGGCTTAAACTATCACACGATTTAAATGGAACCATGGACCGTTCCTTTAGAAATTTTGTTCTAAATATCCAACATCTTTAATCTACACAATATACAATTGTGAACTCGGTTAAAGTGAAAAAAAAATTCTAGTCTTAAATCAAAGATGCTTCAAGTTACGTCAGCAATTATTCAGCTTGAATTATTCAGTTTTTTTACTGGTGGTAGGACCTCTTGTGAGTCCGCGCGGGTAGGTACCACCATACT
This sequence comes from Bombyx mandarina, assembly GCF_003987935.1. The sequence continues at coordinate 1,341,739 of NW_021011566.1, forward strand.
GCCTATTTCTGCCGTGAAGCAGTAATGCGTTTCGGTTTGAATGGTGGGACAGACGTTGTAACTATACTGAGATCACATAACTTATATCTCAAGGTGGGTGGCGCATTTCCCTTGTAGATGTCTATGGGCTCCAGTAACCACTTAACACCAAGTGGGCTGTGAGCTCGTCCACCCATCTAAGCTATAAAAAAGTGAAACTTTTGAACTTTTGAATTTTTTAACTTTTGAAAGCTTCTGAAATAAATCGCCCATTGCTTCTGAGTTGTACTACACGAAATCGATCATTGGAACACATCCGCTCCTACGACTTCGAGCGGCAAATTCATATTGAAACACTATTTACTATCTGAAATAACTCTGATATATTTTACTGCAAACCTTAAACCTTAAAATTATCTCAGTTTAAAGATGAGTAATTATTTGATAAAATGAACTATAGTAAATTGATTTTCATATAATAATATGGTAATTTTTATATGTTTTAATGTGTTCCTTATTAATGTCGGAGTGATAGGAATAGGCGATAGAAATAGAGATAGAGATAGAGAATAAAATCCTTCTCATTTTTCTTTGTTTAAATTCAATTCGAAACTGATAATATCCTCCTGTCAATCGATGACTGTCATCTACATTTTTCTTATTTTAAAATATAACTAGTGTGCCAGTATGAATTAACCAAAAAGTATCGGTCTTCCCACATTCACATACTCGTAAGCTCCTTTAGAATAGGTCGATTAACAGCAGCCGTCAAAACATAAACGCAAAATTTAACCCGAAAAATGCATCAAAACAAATCGGCCACTTTACCACCACGTCATATTGTTAACACTTCTCTTGTGTCGTATCGCTCTTGTCAGAGTGGTCGTGGTCGTTATTCAGTATAATTGCCGTGGGCAAATATTATGTGCCTCATGAAAAATCGCCACTCCTTCCGGTTTGTGGTGAGGCTGATACACTCATGCAAACAGCCGCCAACTGCCGACTTGACTTACGGCCGTTTTCAATAACCTATCTATCCGTAGTTTCGGTTACTAAAGATAGACAAATCTATCCTTTAGTCCTTACTTACGTTCCAATAACCTATCGACGGATAGCAGTTCCTGTTGGATTTATCTACCCATCGTCGGGAGGACGGATAGCCTACTAAAGATAGAACGCTGATACAAATCGTGCTTACTTCCGTTTCAATATGAGTTTTATGTAACTCTCCGATAGGCGACGCTATCTCTAGTAAGGGCATTCTCTTATCTGTCTAAATCGGCCATTAGTCGATCATGGGCAACCTTACAGTTTCGTAAATTCTAACGATTAGCCTTACGTTCGTCACCAAACTATTAATCAAATGTATTTAAAATATTTAAACGTTCACTTTTTTATCTTTATCAAATAAATTATACATAATATGTTGTGGCGATATATTGCAGGTCGGATGATGTGAAATTCACTAGAAAATGACATGCATACGTTTAGGGTATCATGCCAAATCCTTCTTCTTCTTTTCGCCTTTATCCCACTATGGAATCAGGTCAGCATGCCCTCTACCAGGCTTGAAATCACACATAATTCTCTCGCATATTTTCTTTCCATCAGATCCAATAACTCTTGCATTAGATACCTTCAGCTCTAACACTAGGAGCAGGCTTAGGGATCCCTTCTAACACTAAGAGCCCCCGGTAACCGTACTCGTGGAACTCGGCAAAGAATTCGACGTGTAACTTAACCCATGCATCAGCCCGCTGAGTTTCTCACCGGATCTTCTCAGCGGGTTGCGATGCCGATCCGGTAGTAGATTCATTCGGGGAGCAGCTACTCTTGAGTTGTTAGGTCGCCTTCGGAGGCGCTCGGGCAGCTGTTAGCAAATCCCACCCCTCCTGGCTGAGCCTTTGCTCGCCCTCCTGTCCTGGTGAAACTGGAAAGGCCGCCGGACCACCAGTAGTACCTCAATCATAAAAAAAAACAAAAAACTTTTACTTTCGTAAATTGTGCTACTGTCTCTGAAGCGTATGCCGTATGTAAGACGCTATCAGATCAAAATTAAACATTCAGACGCCACGACCTACATGGAGTCGACAATTTGTAATATTATAATAATTCTAATGACACTCTGAATGGTCAATGACATTGATCCGGCGTGCGTTGCACTCTCAGACAGAATTAGCACAGTCTAGATCGAGACCGCTAAACATGCAATAGACCGTCGCACGTAAAATTAGAACCATTCGTATTTCCCTTGTCCGCACGCAAATCTTAGCACTAGTACTCACTGTAACGCTTACTGTTGTAGGATCTCTTGTGAGTCCGCACGGGTAGGTGCCACCACCCTGCCTATTTCTACCGTGAAGCAGTAATGCGTTTCAGTTTGAAGGGTGGGACAGCCGTTGTAACTATACTGAGACTTTAGAACTGCTATCTCAAGGTGGGTGGCGGCATTTACGCTTTCGATATCTATGGGCGCTGGTAACCACTTAACACCAGGTGGGCTGTGAGCTCGTCCACCCATCTAGGCAATAAAAATAATAATGTAAATCATAGTATTTATTTGGTTTCGGAATTCGCAAATAATAGACATTATGTGTTCGTATTGGTCATATTACGAAAGCTGTGAAGAATTCGAAACTTTTAAAGCATAAAGCAGTTTTCATTACAAAAATCATAATTGAACAATTAAAAGAGGAAAGAAATATTACCGAAAAAACAACAAAAATCAAAATTCACCTAACTAGCTGGGCTTAAAGGCGATTATGTATGTGTTGACGATGTCAGTGACCTATTTCAAATTAATATTAAAAACAGTGCAATTCCACATAATTTTTAAACAAATAAGTTAATAAATTGTACGCGTGTACCACTTTGATTCCATTTTAATTAAATCCCATAAAATAACATTTATTTATAAGAATATTCAGAAGTCTTGTTATTTTGAAGCACCCAATAGGTGTTTGCCTATGAAGTTGCTGTTTTATAATTACTAGAGGTCCCGCAGTAGTCGAAATTCGACTATAATTAATTGGAATTGTAAGTTTGTACACTATTATGATTCTATTTTATACTTCTATAATCACAAGTTTCGCCAAGGCTATACTATAAAAAATATTAATAAAGACAAACAATATTTAATCTATTCTCAATTTGACCACAGACGTCAAGAACAAAAGTTTGACAATAAATTGTATGTAAGCGTGTGTGCGTCAAATACATAGTATGTAGTGTGTGTAATGTTTTCTTTATTGAATTAATGTATCTTTTATGCATTATTTTAAGAAAATATTAGCATTGTGCACTTCTTTATAAGTGTGGAAAATTTCATACTACTCCGTTCGCGCAATTTTCGTAAAAAGGGATACAAAGTTTTTGCTTCACGTATTAATATATAGATGGCCAATTAAAACGTAATGTACGTATGTTTGTATGTATATACGACTGGCAATTAATTGTAAATTCAATTATATTTCAAAAATAAAGTATTCTGTTTTCAAACTCAATCATTTATTTATTAAAGTGTTTTGTTTTCACTGCATTTTTTTATTGCTTATAGGTTTGTGGACGAGCTCGCGGCTCACCTGGTGTTAAGTAGTAACCGGAGCCCATAGATATCTACAACGTAAATGCCGACACCCACTTTGAGATATAAGTTCTAAGGTGTTAATATAGTTACAACGGTGGCCCCTAATTCAAACCGAAACGCATTACAGCTTCACGACAGAAATAGGTATGGTGGTGGTACCTACCCGTGCGGACAGATGTTCACGATTGACTTTGACGGTGAAGGAATAACATCGTGTAATAAAAATGAAACCCGCAAAATTATAATTTGCGTAATTACTGGTGGTAGGACCTCTTGTGAGTCCGCACGGGTAGGTACCACCACCCTGCCTAGTTCTGCCGTGAAGCAGTAATGCGTTTCGTTTTGAAGGGCGGGGCAGCCGTTGTAACTATAATTGAGACCTTAGAACTTATATCTCAAGATGGGTGGCGTATTTACGTTGTAGATGTCTATGGGCTCCAGTAACCACTTAACACCAGGTGGGCTTTGAGCTCGTCAACTCATCTAAGCAATAAAGAAAAAAAAAAAAAAAAAAAACACACGCACACAAGAGGTCCTACCAGCAGTAAAAAGTATCAGAAACGATTCCGGTTTCCCGGATTTCCACGCGTCAGATGTACAACAAGACGTTACTAAGTCCCGCAAGGACGCAATACGCTGTACTACCAATTTTCATAAATATTACAACGACGTCGAAAGTTCACGTCCTAAAAGCACTACTTACTAGGCGTAATTAGCTTTAACAACCGGGACTTAATTACGTAATTGCGTCCTTCATTACGCGAACGAGACCCGTGGCTGCGTTAAAATTATTTGTCCCGAATATTTTTGAGTGTCGATGCGAGAGGCGCTTAAGGGAAACACCGGGAATACCACCACCAGCCACCCACCTCGACATATAAGTTCTAAAGTCTCTGTATAGTTACAACGGCTGCCCCGCCCTTCAAACCGAAACGCATTACTGTTTCACGGCAGAAATAGGCAGGGTGGTGGTACCCACCCGCGCGGACTCACAAGAGATCCTACCACCAGTAAAATTGAGTTTCTCGCCGTATCTTCTCAGTGGATCGCAATTCCGATCCAGTGGTAGATTCTGGGAAGCACTGCTCTTGCTAGGTAGCAAATTCTCTCAGGTTGAGCCCGTGAACTCACCTATCTGTCCAAGCCTAGCTGGAGGGGCTATGTCTACAAACCGAAATGCGTCACTGCTTCGCTGCAGAAATAATCAGGGTGGTGATTACTGTCTCTTTCTGTTTGTGTAAATGATTATTATGGTGTTTTCACGAATAATTTTAATCTCATATTGATTACTTTAGATCTTTTCTTGTGGTTACACGAGTCGTATACATAATGAACATTATTCTCGCTTATTTTTGGTTTTATTACTTCCGTTCACCAAATAATTGGCGGTCACAGAGGACTTAGGTGCTATTCACCGACATTTGAATGTTGTGGTAGCTGACGTGTAAAATGTTTTAATACTATTGAACAACAGTTACGTTTTTTTGGAAACAAAACCTAACGGTATCTTGAGATCTAGAAGCTTCTTTAATTTTTAGGTTTAACAACTTCTTCTGCAGTAAACATGTTTTTTTCTTTTTAATGTTCGAAGAAATTGACTTGTTTTCGATAAAATGCATTGTTGTTACCCTAACTCATGAATGACATTGACAACGACCCAGACATTGACTGTACCGAGGACATAGCTCAATAGCTTAGCCATTCAGGACTCCTTTCCAACCAGTTCGGAGAAGAACACGACGCAACTCTTGCTGAATATTGAAGAAGAACTTTTGACTTATTAATATTGCTTACCCACTCTCTCCCTCTATCTTTCTTCTATCGTAAACATTCTACGTCTGTAGGTGCATACCTGGAAAATAACATAAAAAAATTAAAAAACGGTATTTCGTCCGTCATTAAAATATCGATCTTAGTCGTGTTGCTAGCTCGCGCGGATGAATACCAGAATCTAGTAAGTTTTTGACGCAAAACAATCATGCGTGTCGGTTCAAATGACAAGATCACTACGTTGCTCTAGTGCAGCCTTTCCCAAAGTGGGCGATAACGCCCCCTTATGGGCGCTGCAGGCCTAAAGGGGGGCGGTAAGAGACCCAGAAAAAAATGGGGGCGTTTTGTAATTTTATCTAGGATGACTCTTAGACACCGACTAAGCTCTCGCTATAGTTGTTTTTAAGTAGGTGAAAAAATGGGGGCGCTAAAAAATAATTTATTCCAAAAGTGGGCAGTAGACAAAATAAGTTTGGGAACCCCTGCTCTAGTGGCTGGTTGTATGGTGGTATGGAACACGAAATGGTGGTTTTTTATGGTGGTGGAATTTTACGCTGCCACCATTAGCTATCAACATCATATTTAATTATGCCGTGAAGCAGACTTGCTGTCTTGTTTTTTGTATTTTTTTGAATTGCTTAAATGAGTGGATGTACTCACATACCATCTGATGTCAAATGGTCACCGGGCTCATAAACGTCAGCATTGTAAATGCCGTCTAAGAGTGAGTTGCAGTAATCGCTTTCTGATAATCATGTAGATAAGAAATAAAAACATCCGTGACTAAAATGATACTAAAATCACCATTAAAACACGTCAGAATCTCAATCATGCTAAGAACTGCAAATATTAATGTACAATATTTTAATTTTTTGCTGATTGTAGACATAATTAAAAGTAATTTATGTTTCGTAAGAGTTATCTGTTGAAGTTCGTACTTTTTTCTATAAATTATAGACTTAAACTAATTGGGAGTCGCTGTTGCATTACATAGCACAATATTCAATGCCGAAGATTACACAGAACAAAATTGAGCGTAAATATTTAAACAATTAAACCGTAAAATTTGTTTTATTTATATGTTTTTTTTTTTTGCTAAATAGATGGACGAGCTCACGGCCCACGTGGCGTTAAGTGGTTACCGGAGCCCACAGACATCTACAACATTAATGCCGCTACCCACCTTGAGATGTAAGTTTTAAGGTCTCGGTATAGTTACAACGGCTGCCCTACCCTTCAAGCCGAAACGCATTACTGCTTCACGGCAGAAATAGGCAGGGTGTTGGTACCTACCCGTGCTGACTCAGAAGACGTGCTACCACCAGGAAAGTATGTGTTACTAGTGTTATTTGCGAACTATAAAATAAAAGCAACCATTCGATTAAGGCTAATCGTTATGCTAATGCTAATTAAATAATGGCGTTGGGGCTTTAAGATGTGCCGTCGGCGGTGGAGCGAGGCAAGTCGAGCTCATTACGATGCGTGCCTTACAACTTAATTACTCAATGCTATTTCTTAATTATTCTTTGCCGATGCCTGTATAAAATGATTCATGTGCAAAGGCGACAATTTTTTCTCTAATTATAATAATAATAATAATTTATTTACTACATAAACTCTTAAATCATGATCTAGAGTACTATTTACATATTTAACAAATTGAGAGATTACGCAGATGGCATCAATATAATATTAAGTAATTATCCTCACACTAGGCATAGCCTGTATCGTGAGGACCAAAATACGATTTACTATGTATATAATCGACCTCAAAATTACATCACTATTATTAATAATTATTCTGTCAGTATGTGTAAATTTTTTTAGTGGCAAGTGGTAATTTTATAAATTACTGGTAGCAAAATGTCTTGTGAGTTTACATGGGTGGGTGCCAGGTGGGTAGCCTGCCTATTTTTGCTGCAAAGCTAAATGACTTCCAGTTTGAAGGGTGGGACAGCGGTTGTACTTAGAGCTGAGACTTAGGACTTATGTCTGCGGGTGGGTGGCGGCATTTACAATTCTTCTCTATGGGTTCCGATAACCACCTTAACATCAGATGGACTACGAGCGTGTTCTCCCATTTATGCAATAAAATATTATTAATTTAATGGTACTTTTTATATTTATCCTTCATGACTTCTCAAGCCTTGTGATCTCAAGTCTATTGGCATAAAACTTGGTCCCATTACACTTGGCTTTTCAGGAAGATTTTTGTCGTATGAGAAGTACGCCGCGTGTAGTTACAACAAACTGAAGTATTTCGAATATTTAGTAACATTAATTGTCACTACAGAGCGCGGCGAGATTTCTGTAATAATTTATTAAAAGCTTTTTATTTTTACGAAAAATATATTCAGTTAGAAGCTAAAGGTCAATATGAAAGGTAATACGAATAACTATTAAAAATCTGAAACATCGAAAGCAAACTTTCAATTACTTGTTCTTCTAATTTTAGCTGTCACCACAACCGTATTATCAGATGCCAATAGAAATTATCTGATATACCTATAGTTGTGATGTTTTGTTAATTCTTTATTATCCTGGCGATCGCTCTAACATTGCATTAAAATTTGGCCAACCGTTTTTACGTAATAACAACGAACAAAAAAATTTTTTTAAAGACACCGAATAAAATAATTAAATGTGATCTATATATATTTTATTATATTTTTTTTAAATTTTGTCTAGAAAATACATTAAATCAATAAAAAAAACATTACACATACTACCATGTATTTGACGCACACACGCATGCATACTATTTATTTATTGTCAAACTTTTGTTCTTGACGTCTGTGGTCAAATTGAGAATAGATTAAATATTGTTTGTCTTTATTATAATAATATTTACCTAAAGTGTAGTCTTGGCGAAATCTGTCATTATAGAAGTATAATAATTTTTTGACAATAGAATCATAATAGTGTACAAACTTATAATTTCAATTAATTACAGCCGAATTTTGACTACCGCGGGACCACTAGTTTAAATAAAAGAATAATTTTGATTTAGATGTTAAAAATATAATTGAAAGGCTACAAAGGCTGATCTGGACTTAAAACTACAAGTGAAATTATTGAAGCATTTAAGTTAAAAAAAAGTTTCGAAGAGGAATTAGTCTAGAATTCGTGCACTGCAAATCATGGCGTCGGACATGCGCCGCTGTCGAATGAACGCTATCTAGAACTATCGGGAAAACTCCGGCCGGAGAATGCGGCACAAGTAACAAGTTAACAGCGAATGAAATTATAAGGGTACATAAGAGAATTTCTTTATTGAAAAAAAGAAAGATTGATATCAGCGAATGTATCGTATGAGATATATATCGACGCCTTCTTATTTTTCTCCGCCTTATCCCACTAGATGGAGTCGGCACAGCGAATTTTTCTATTCAATTCTCTTCTCTCATATCGTCATTAACACACTCCATCCATGACTATTTAAATAGCTATACCTATATCGAGTCTAACGTACAATAAACCAGAAGAGAGTACCCTCTTCTTTTCATAGCTTAAATGGTTAGACAAGCTCAATGGTCACCTAGTGTTAAGTGGTTATCGGAACTCATAGACATTAACAACGTAAATGTCACTATCCACTGTGAAACATGAGATCTAATCCTCAGTTTTACAGTACAACGGCTGTCCCATCCTTCAAACTGAAATGCATTACTGCTTCACGGTAGACGTGGGCTGGGTGCTTCCTACCAGTGTGGGTTCACAAGACGCCGTACCGCTAGTAAAACTGCTTGTAGATGATTATCATTTATTTTATTTTATTTTGAACTTTCTATACTTCACAGTATAAAGGCGGATTTAATGCCATAGGCATTCCCTAACGGTCTACCTTAGGGGAGTGCAAAGATGAACCCTGGTAGGTGTAGTGTGATAGTGATTTTACTTAAATATATGGATATATATAACATACACAATATTTATAGATACAAATACTCGTACTTAAATAAATACATATACATTAATATATACATATAAAAATATATATAAATAAATATCAGTTAGATGACTCTGCTAACTCTCTGAGAAACAGTTCTCGAACCCTAGTTTTAAACGCTTCACGTGTTCTGTGTAAGATGTTTCATAACTCAACCGCTCTCAACTTGTACCACACACACCGATACAATCGCTTCCGACTTGAGCCGTACCCTCAGTCGATACAATCTAAGCTTATTTCCGTGACACGACAAAGAGTAACAAGTTCACAATGGTCCACGATGCTCGGATTACGAATTCGCAGTTCGCTTTCAGAGATTTAATTGGAAAGCTGCTAATGCACTCGTGGACTAGGACTTTCAAAAGCTCGGAAAGAGCATTTGTGCTAGCTACAATTAATTGCAGTATCAAATAAGAAGACGTCTGAGGTTTATTTTGAGACTGGATAAGACCTTTTTTTAACTAAATACACATCGAAGGGTTAAAGCGACATTTCTCTTAATACCTACGCGACATTTGTCTTTGTTAAAATAAAGGTGCGTTTTATTTGGTACTAGCTGACCCGGCAGACTTCGTAGTGCCTCAATCGATAAATAAAAGACCTAAACTTTTGTATAAAATAAACTTAAAACAAACAAAAGGAATCCGTCCGACGGGAGACACATCAAAGGGAAAGCAAAATTGTTATTTTTATTTAATTTCGAGCATTTTCATATTTATCTACATTTTAAACCTTCTCTGGACTTCCACGAATAATTCAAGACCAAAATTAGCTAAATCGGTCCAGCCGTTCTCGAGTTTTAGCGAGACTAACGAAGAGCAATTCGTTTGTATATATATAGATTATCATAAACAGTATTAAGTTTACTCCATCCAAATACATGGCTAAAGAAGTTTTTTTTCTTATGATATTTTTTCCTAATTGTAAACACTAAATGGTTCTCCTGTAATTTTGCATATATGTTCGCTTAAACCAAATTGCCTTTCACCCCTCGATATGTACACAATATGTAGTATGTATTCGCGAATGAAGACTTTAGGTACCACAAGTACTGGTCACCGTCCTCGTCGAACCCGTTGCTTGCGACGAAGGGCTCGACGAGCGAATCAACCCATAGACCCAGCCCATTGAGTTTCTCGCCGGATCTTCTCAGTGGGTCGCGTTTCCGATACGGTAGTAGATTCTGCGAAGCACTGCTTTTGCTAGGGCCAGTGTTGGCAACACTTCGGTATGAGCCGCGTGAGCTCACCTACATGTTAGGACGAAGCTGAAATAGCCTCTCAAAGGAAAAAAAAAAGAATGAAGACTACGACAAATATTTTGCAACACGTTATTGACGAATTCGTATTATAAAAGTGAAATAATTCATTCGTAATTCACAAACAACACGAAGTGAGGGAAAGTGGAGCACCATTGACCTGTCTCGAGTATTCGCGGACGTGTTCAAGTAGAATTTACTCAGGAATTAAATTGAGCATATCGCTTGCTCATTTGCAATTTGGAAGTACTTTTGTTGTAAGTAAAACTAATATCGTTCGTCGAGACAATTTAATTTTTTTTATTGCATGAGTAGACGAGCTCACAGCCCACCAGCTGGCGTTAAGTTGCTTAGAATGCGTATAGTTACAACAGCTGCCCCGCCCTTCAAACCGAAATGCATTACTACTTCACGGCAGAAATAGGCAGGGCGGCGCGGCGGTACCTACCCGTGCGGACTCACAAGAGGTCCTACCACCAGTAAGACTATTGGATTTTATGGTGGTAGAAAGTGTTGCGGGGCCACACGTACGGACATTATCGTTATTTTTATTTTTATTGGATAGTACATGTCCCACTTTGAAGCCAGATACAAGTAAATACTAGCAAACATTGAAGCTTCAAACCTAAGTCTCTTTTGTTGGATCCCCCAGGTCCTTTTTCGGTGATTTTAGGCTCTTCAAACAATCGTCATCGTCTTCATTAAAATCATTTATTACGACCCTCAACTAACCCATAGATACAGCCCACTATGTTTCTCGCCGGATCTTCTCAGTGGGTTGCCACTCCGATTCGGTGATGGATTGTGCGAAGCGCTGCTCATTTTAAGGCTAGTGTTAACAATTTTTCTCGGGTTCAGCCCGCACTCGCCTAACCGTCTGCGTGTAGCTGAAATAACCCCTCAGGCTACCAGCCAATACGTAGGAAAAAAAATTAAGCTTCAATGTTGATTCTCTTTAACATCACTATGACTGTCTGCCAAATTTAGCTAATAAAAATGGCACTGGTTCGTAATAACCCTAATCACAATAACCATACGGTGGGCATAAAATTCACGAATTCTAATTCACGGCGAATTGAATGGACCGAAAATTGCGTGTTAGATGTAATTTTCGTAATGGCGTCGTCTGGAACGTCTCATATAACACGTGCTTTGTAAATATATATACGTGGGCTTCCACGACCTCCGCGCCGGAAGAATACGGTCGACTACATACAGGGTGAGTTTTTTTGTAGTGGTTCGTGTTTAATATTTGTGCATCGTGGTTTCTTGTCATTACGGATCCCTCCGATCCATTAACGGTGCTTTTAGGTACCACAAGCACCGGCCACCGTCCTCGTCGAACCCGTCGCTTGCAACGAAGGGCTCGACGAGCGAATTGACCCTCAGACACAGCCCATTGAGCTTCTCGCCGGATCTTCTCAGTGGGTCGCGTTTCCGATCCGGTGGTAGATTCTGCGAAGCGCTGCTCTTTCTAGGGCCAATGTTAGCAACACTCCGATTTGAGCTCCATGAGCTCACCTACATGTCAGGGCGAAGCTGAAATAGCTTCTTAAGGCATAGGTAGAAAAAAAGGGGGCTTCATTCGAACACGTGGACCATTGATACATTGACCAAGCTATGTCCGTATCATCGATAATGCTTATTAATATCGCTGACTTATCACAATCAGTGCGCTAGGCTTTCAAAAGCCATAAAAATGATACACTGAAAAATATTTACGCTTCGACATTGTGTATGAAGGCGCCAACAGCGAGTTCATCTGCTCAACTAAGACGACAAAAAGTCATGAATCATCTAAGCGCCGAGGTGCTAATGCCTTTTAAACAATACGATTGAATACAATGACTACTAATTACTTAATTTCGATGAGACACGCAGAGTGATGGCTTTGAACAGGCAGTAATATTATTTTTGTTGCACATAGCGATTTCCTCCTAGGTAGTCAAGGAATTTTAATACGATTTGACTATTTTGACCTATTTTTGTCTCTACGCGTAATAGTATTTATAATTTTTAATGTTATTTACCAACGCCTTCAAGATGTCCTAATAACTTGAAAATGTGCACACGTATCGAGATCCTAATGCAAGAAAAAAAAATATTATTTTGATAATTTGAAATATTTTTTATCCAATAAAGCGTGGTTCTTAGTTTTTGAATTGCAAATGTTGATTACATTATTTACATCTAGACCTTTATGCCAAATTATTGTTGATTGGTTTTAAATTAACACTAAAACCGCTCAATGCTCACAAGGAAGGCCCAACCCTCCTCTTTTCACATAAATCTTTCAAATATATCACAAATCGTCCCGCGAAATACACCAGAACTTTGAAACACGAACCTCGTGTTCATAATAGAAGTATTATCCTGCCTTGTCTTACTCTTCAAATATACCTGTCTACTTTACAGCAGAAGTACGCACGAAGAACTACTCCCGAGCTTAGAATCTCAATACCAGACTGGCTCAGTGCTCCAGTAATTAGGGCCCCTAACTATTGCTCCAAGGGTCCTAGTTTTGATTGCCACACCGGACAAATATTCGTATGATGAACATTCATATGGTTTATTTGTTTTTTGTCCGGGTGTTTATTATCTATATATTTATACGTTTAAACGTATATAAATAGGTATTTCAGTCTTTGGTACCCATAATATTCTTTTTTGTTATAACTTAGATAGTTGGACGAGCTCACAGCCCACCTGGTGTTAAGCGGTTACTGGAGCTCATAGACATCTATAACGTAAATGCGCCACCCACCTTGAGATACAACTTCTAAGGTCTCACTGTAGTTAAAACGGCTGCCCCACCCTTCAAACCGAAACGCAATACTGCTTCACGGCAGAAATAAGCGGGGTGGTGTTCCCTACCGGTGCGGACTCAAGAGGTCCTACCGCCAGTACATTCTCTATATCATATTCTTTATATGTATTCTCCATAATATTCTCTATATCCTAATTTTGGGGCCGGACGACTGTACGTAATTGATACCCAGTTATTGCTTTTAAATCTCACATGAGTTTTGTAAAAGAGAAATCAGACATTTTACACGACATCTCACAGGACGAAAGTAGTATAACAGAGCACGCGGCGTCGTCCTCGCCAACGCGACTGTCCTAAAATTAGATCTGCAAGTCTTATGGCGTGCGTCACCCGGGGGCACGGTATCCTTGATTCGAATCTGAGTTTTATATGTATTATTAGCAGGGGACGTCGGCTTAAAGAGTTGTTTTACGCTGATCTATCATCGTGCATGACAAAGAATTTTAGCACTACGGCGTGTAATCTAAACTAATATATAAATCTACAATGGTTTTTGCGGATGTTCCGTTATAACTATTGAACCGTGCATCCGATCGACTTGAAACTTGGTATCCATATAGAAAATACATGTACTTAATAGATAGGCTAATATTTATATGAATGTTGGATTCCCTACACCAGTTGCGGGGGCGTTAATGGTGAGAATCTTTGTGGGGGTGAGAAATAATAATGTTAATTTTAAATGCCCAGCGAAGCGGACGGGTACAGCTAGTATTTTACAAGATTGTAATCACTGCTGATCGTATGTTTGTTTAAGCCAAAACATGCAATCTATATTAGTAAGACTTTCTCTTATTCAACACAGTTGAATTTTCGCACATTGCTTCAGTTTCGATGACATGGTATTTGTCTAGTGAGCACGACCTGAATCGATATTCTGGATTGGCTCCACATAAATAGCTTCTTCAACGTTTAACTTAAACTTCTCTCATCCAGCTGTTGTCAGCCATCCTGCATAGATTTTCGCTCCACCGAAGCTGATAAAAGTGCATTTATTGTTCTAAATTGCGAAGTATAAATAAATGACTGCAAAATGAATGTAACTCTTTCATCATTAGATCCAATTGTCTCGAACACGGATACTGCGAGTTATAGCTCCACGCGACGCAAGTTTAGACAAAGAAAGGAACGAATACTAAAATTAATCTGGAAACAGACTTGACTAGCCTTTTCTCTTTCTTATGGTTCTACTTTATAGAGTAAATGTGCGAACGAGCACATAGCTTACCATGTGTTCAATGATAACCGGAGCCCGCAGTCATCAACAACGGAAACGCCGTCACCTACCTTGAAACATGAGGTCTAAGTTTTAGCTCTATAACGTAATGGCTGCTCGAAGGTTAAACGAATTACTGCTTCGCGGCAGAAAGACCTACGTACCTTTTTTTTTTTGGTCAGAAGGAAATCGCCGGACTTCCGCCCTCCACAGGTGATGGATAGCGGGGCATGTCGGAGTCGAACTAACTAAAACTTCCTGTCGCTCAACAACCCACGTCCGAACCTCGCATGACACAGAAGTCATGAAAAGGCAAAGGGAGGAAAGTGAAGCGTTTGGTGCGGAGTAAATCTGTCCCATCACCCTCCCCCTCGGTCGGAAGCCTATCCGAAGCCCGCCTAGATGGCACCGGTTAGAGTGAGTTACCTACCTACCTACAACCAAGTTAGTCGTAAGTGGCTGTAGTAACCTCTATGGGCTTAAAATACGCCGTAACACCAGTAATATCCGAAAGTAACTGTTTGTTTGTTACGTTTTCAGACCTTAACCACTAAACCGATACTACGACATTCAAAATATAGTTTGAACCTTGCGATATATTAAAGGCTTCGTTTCACCCACGCAGTAAAATACAACGAAGGTTTCAATTTTGCTAACCCTAAAATCTAAACATTAATTTCGTCCGTGATGGCGTGAAAATACTTAGGTCACCTTACCCCTATGGGAGAATGAAAAAAAGTTAGGTAAAGGGTGAAAATGTCGCTTTGTTACTAACCCTAAGCACGGTGACTCAGACAAGAGGGTTAGGTTTTCCTAGGAATACAAGGGGAATGATGTGGGGTGCCCAGTAGACCCGAAAGTAAGCTGATTAAATACTCTTTAGTTGTTCCAGCGAGAGTAAAACTTTATAGTTTTTTTAAAATACCATTATTTTTTATAGACTGATTCGATGATGCAGTGGTTAGCGCTCTTAACTCTTGCGTCGAGGATCGAAGGTTCAATTCCCACATCGTGCTAGCATTGTGTGACGAACAGGATTGCTTGCTCTTTGTCTGAATGATTATTATCTATTTATGTATATATTTAAACGTATATAATCTTTATCAGTCTCTAATAACCCATAGCCCAGAGAATCCTAAATTGGGGCCGTGTGACCATGCGTGATTTGTTCGCAATTATTTCTTTTATTTATAGCTTAATAAAAATGAGAGGATTTCAATATAACTAGAATCAGAAAAGACCCAATAAAGGTATAGAACTATTTCGTATTTTGGGTCTATCAGTAACATCAAGGGCTTGTACACAAAACTGTGATGCGGCGTCGCAGCGTAAAAATCTACGAGCTCCCACGACACACCGCAAGAACTTGCGAATTGATTCGCATCAGGCATTCCTGCGGTGTTAAGGGATTGTGGAATTGAAAGTCAATTGTGGAAAGGAAAATCCTTGTCGCACGAAATCGCATTTCGGCAATTCGTGTTGCAGTTACGTGTGTAGCGAATTCGCATCGCGCCGATACGCAGTTTTGTGTGCAAACCCCAACATGTCCATTCCTTCCGCAAAGAAATTGTGCGTATCAGCTTAGAGGTTGAGATCATATTATTACATAATTGAAGACTCAATATCTTCTAGTATCAAACACTCCACACTTTTCGTGGTTGCTGCCGACTAAGATGCTCTTTATCGAATTTAGAATTTACGTCAACGGCCGACTAACGATTAAAAATATAAATCGATATTTGCATTTGTTTAGCTACATTATGTGTACGTGAATCTCAGAGCGATGATGGAAGCCATACGAGTGCAACTAATGTAAGGTTAACTTCTATTTCAAGTACATTCGACTATTCTATATTTGAAACTAACTTTTGTTAGCGGCTTCGCCTGCATGGACTAACTATAGCGTGTGCGGAGACATCAGCAGTGGAATGAAAGATGACCTATGTTCTTTCCCATACTATTTCCAAAGTCGACCCAAAAATTTAAACATCCCTTTTGCGAATGTGACACAGTACGATTTAGGTCTAACATAATTATCAAAATCAAAAATACCATTAAATTATTTACCTAAACGAAAATTTAGAAGCAGCTGTATTGTGTTAACGGAGGTTATTTGAAAGAAACCGAACAGTTCAGTGTGCTCCTACTATCTTTCTCGTTAAACTTCATTCGAAGAGCCTTGATATTGGCACGTCCCATACATTCGTTTGAATTGAAATAGATTATGATGGTATTAGTTTCTCACATTATACATTCAGTTTGAGGCGTCCATACGTCATCGTATTCTCCTAATGTGCACGTATGACTGGGCTAATAAATTTGGAAAGGCGTCACCGTGTGGCCGGAATAATGATTTGACGGTCGGCGCCGTAATTGGATGGGTCAATGAGATAATGCTGGACATACCAGGGTCGTGACTCGACCGTGAAAATAGAGACTTATGGCCCAGATATTAAAGGGTTCTTTGGGATATCTGAACGCTCACGATCGCAAGGGTAAAACGACTTTTGCAGTAAACAGTTTCTTGGGTATTGAATTTTAGTAGGTGTCAATGGTCTACGCAGCCCTTTAATATTGAACTAGTGATCCCCCAGTAATCGAAATTCGACTATAATTAATTGACTTCCTTTTACTAAACTAGAGAAATAAAAAAGAAATACGAAAGAAATAAAACGATCCGGAACAAACACTTCATCCCTACATCGTGCTGTTTATTTGGAAAACATTGACTTTGCACTAGACTTTGTTGCATACACGAACCTTTATATATTACCTAAATATAAGTATCTATATTATATATTACCTATGATTCTTAAACCAATCTCTAAGTATTATTTGAATATTATGTGAGATTGTGTAAAGGCGCACACAAAGTCACTCTAAATGGTTACTTTATCTACTTATAACAAGTCGTCGCCAAAACAAGATCGTTTGTTCTTATTACATTTTGATATTCTGCAAAACACTGAGCCCGGGAAAGAGAAACAACATTTTTTTGCAGACATATCAAATTCACAGTATTATTATTCTCATGTATTAGGGTTTTAATTTCTCTAAGCTTATTCCAAGTCAAGGAATCCCTTGTGAACGAAAACGCCGTTACTTGGGTCGCTCGTCTAGGTATAGCATTTAGCTTGATCTTCGTAATGAGGTAGTAATATGGCTTGTGCTTGTTAGTTAGATATTAAACCACGCATGTGTTTAAAATAAATATTTTTTACTTATGTGAGAGACGTTACGTTCTCGTTAAAATTTCACGTTTTTTTAGTATATAGTAAATATTACTGTTGTTAGGATATAAAACTGACGATCTTTAATATCTCGCAAGTAATATCTATTCGAGGTTGTCACAAAGCAAACTGCCATAGGACATTAATTATTAAACTACCCAAAATATACCAAATGTGCTCTGTTTCCGTTAGTAATACTAAATGAGCTCAATATTTCGTATCATAATATCCCAAACTTAATATTTCCAAAATAAGGTAGAAGCAAAATACCAAATAACTGCATACCGGCCTAATAAACGCGATATTAAACCAACAAACAGCTGTCTCGACACAACCGTAAAGCAATAAAAACCGTTAGCAGTCAGAAACCTAACCCGAAGGAACCAATTACAAACAACTTCGGTCAGCAAACGCGCCCCTAACTTTGAAGCGGTTGTATATATTCCGGCTACATACAATCAATAAGTTCCGTGCAGGAAATTGTACAGAGAAAGTTTACCCGCTACCCTCATGCATACGCAGTTGAATGTTTTCTGTTCGAAGGTCGTGTTTACTGGTTTCGAACTGATTTATTAACGATTCCTCGTCCATGCTTTGCTTTCCTCACTACTGAAATTCGTGACTCCCCCGTTGCATCATTCATCATCATGTACAATTTACCTTCATCTGCTGCAATCCCTAGGAACGCGATGTTCAGACAAGATCGAATTTGGTCCTACCATCTCGTGGGACTGCGTCCTCTGGGACGTATGCCCTCTATCTCGCCCGGCACGAGCAAAATAGAAATTAGCGGCTTTTACGTATTATTTAATTTGGGTTCTTTTAGATGATCCAATATCCAAAAACCGGACCAGAGTCGAAGTTCTTCCAGACCTGAGAGCGTCCTTGATCAATAAGGTTTTTTTAACACCAATTCTTGTCAGTTCCTGCTCAGTGCACAGCATATCTATCTTCAGGCCAGACTTTAAACTAGTTCTTAGTGGCACATAGCAGCTTAAATGACCAATCTATTAGCATTCATTTGTAGGTGACTCGAAGCATTTTATTAAGCAATTAAATGGATTGTGAGCTCCTTCAGTACTGAACTGCTCTATCAAGGTCATGGTTCGAGGTTCGAGATGGCGGTTCAATGTAAAAATACAGTGCAATTGGTTCATTGGCAAAACATTATCAGTTAGCGGTCATTGGCATCAAACACCGTAAGCAATATCAAGGTTTCTTTAAAAACCGTATAATGTGCTCTGCTTGGAATCGTATAAGTCTCGCAGTAATTTCGGTTTCCGTGAATTCTAAATATTATTAAAACTACTTTTACGGATTAAATCTTGCGTTTCTATATGTTGAAATTAGAATATTGCGCTAACAACCGTCTTTAAAACAAAGGTCTATAAAAAAATCGCAATATTAAGTCGTAGAAGGGTTTTTTAACTGTATAACTTTCATTTTGCCAGTCTGTAGAGTGTGAAACACTAGTATACAAATCAAAACAAATGCAGCCCGCTCCAATATACCAAACATCTCTAAGAAAGAAAATAACTTCGACTCAGAATATTCTAATTTCTAAATAAGTTCGATGTGTATGTGTGCAGTTGTTATCCAGTTGTGTGAACCTAATAAATAAAAAATAAATAAAAATAATAATTCAGCATGGACGTAACGCATGTATGTGCACATAATGGCCTAATGCACCAGCCAATCTAGTCATGTTAGTGACGTGATAGGCGACTACAGAATTTACTGGAGAATAGGCACTTTCTAGGAGTGTTCCTGCAGTAGAGGAATTACGTGTTCCAGCCCGAAAAGTAAGGCAGACGTTATGCAAAGCGGTTTTGGTAACCACTCAAATAAACTTACGTACTGAGAGACGTGTTTTTTCTATTGAACCGCTTCTAATCGTGTTATTGCCGTTTTGACCTCCATACGAGTCTAGTGATTTATCACCAGCCATTCAGCTTTATTTCGTGTCTAGATCTAGACAGAAAGGTCGGACTATATTCGATATTTTATCTGCCAAGGTTTTTGAGACTTTCACTTTTTTTCCGGTTTAGTACGAAATAGCATTTATCACTAAGGATTCGGGACTGTTAGTGTTTGGAAACTAGATAGTGTCTCGTCCAACATCGTTGTGATTTGAAAGTCGATGGTACAATAAAGCGACAATAAAAAGAGACAGACTCATAAATCTATAAAATTTAACGTAGGAGAAAGTGAGATAGGAAGCATTACGCAGTGTTTCTTATATTCGTGGTTCTCTTTGTGCTCTGCTTCGTACCTAATATTCGTACCTAATACATTCTGAATAAACCTATATAACTATACAAATAAAATGTAAATAAAATTATCAAACTTTGTATAACTATGATCATTAATAAAACCTACAATTATCCTCTGCCGGAATTTTGCATTCGTCTCATTATTTTGAAACCATAATTTTGAAAGTTTTCACTTCTACCACGTGCACACATTTTAATTTTAATTTATAGGCATCAAGAATATGCCCTTGTACCGCCTACAAGCATCTGGTATTGTTGTTGTCCAAAAATCAGTCTGTCTTGATGCGATTCAGACTAACTCCATCCATTCTCCACATCCTTATCTTACTTAGCACGTTGAAAAGCCAGTATACTTTTTTGTATCGGGAATTAGTCATGGGCTATTTTTAATGCATAAGAAAGCTCTTTTATAATATAATACAGACATCTATCTCATGACTTCTAATGAAGCTCGTTGTGGAGACTGTGTTAAAATTAAAATAAACATAATATATTAAACATTATTTATACGAATGAGGTATATTTGTATCAACATAATCCACTAATAATAGAAGTGCATAAAAACACGTCAAAGATTGTAGAGAGATCTTCGATCAATAATAGTACAGATTATAGATCCACTACACGTCGCCTATCTAAAGAAAAAACGTTAGGTGCAGATCAGACAGACGCTCTAAAAATGATCTTCAGGTTTGAGCCCCGTGAGCTCATCTACTAGTTAAGGCGATGCTGATATATCCTCTCAAGGCTATCAGCTAAGGCAGGAAAAAAAAACTAGAAATGAAACGCAAATAAGTATCTCATTCTCTCGCAGGTTAAAACTTGTCCACATATATGTTTGTCTCTTTCTAGTGTCGCTTTTGCGTTTCATCAAAGGTAGGTACCACCACCCTGCCTATTTCTGCCGTGAAGCAGTAATGCGTTTCGGTTTGAAGGGTGTGGGGCAGCCGTTGTAACTATACTGAGACCTTAGAACTTATATCTCAAGGTGGGTGGCGGCGTTTACATTGTAGATGTCTATGTTCTCCGGTAACCACTTAGCACCAGGTGGGCTGTGAGCTCGTGCACCAATCTAAACAATAAAAAAAACTCGTCATCCGAAGCCTATGAAGTTTTTTCCCAAAAAGTTTCCAGAAACCTGCGCTTTTTAAATTTGAAGTCTGCTCAAAGTGTTTTTGTCTTTGTAAGGCACTTGAGTTATCAAAAACATATTTTGTCTTCACAAACATTAATATAAGGTCACCGCCAGCAGACGTGCGTGAGACTTGACCACCTTAATCAGACATGCGAACGTTTATTTAAATTCGTAAATCGTTACCAGTCTTGCGTAAGGCGCGGGGAAGGGCAGGTCAACGTGAATTTGACGATGACTCACAGTGGTCTGAGTCAGTCATATTATGTATTAAAACGTTTATTTTCTGTATAGTTCGAGGTATGTTAATTGAGGATAATTGTTCTGTACATTGAAAACAGTAATTAGGATGAAAATACAATGTAATAGGAAACATGGGAATTGTTTCCTAACCCAAAAGGCATGCTAAAAGCTGTGGGGATCCAGTAGGGAACGGACTATGGTAACCTCCTTTTTTATTGGATGCTTGCATGAACTTGCACTGTTCGTCTGGTGTTAAGTGTTACCGGTGGTAGCAGTTATAAGATCGCCGTTGAGAATAACTTTGACTATTGAAATCAAATAGTCAGTGACGGTTTTGACAAAAAGTGTTTAACAAGAAGAAAAAAAATCCTTTATTCGGCTTTTTATTCATTTATAATTATTTCATCGTGTGTATATAGGGTAAGCTATTCAATTATCGACACTCTTACTTCGCATTATTTTTAGTACAGCAACATTACAATGAATCTAATGTTCTGTGTATGAAATTGCTATAATTTCTTAATGCTTTGATAGTTGTCATCTATTTACAAATAACGTACACCGGTCGAGATAATATTTATCTAAACACAATTTATTTGTAAATTGTTATAATTATTCTGTAATTAAATATCCTAACGAATAATATTTCATTGCCTATTTCAAGTGAATAATCTCTATATATAAAAAAGAATTGCTGTTCGTTAGTCTCGCTAAAAGTCGAGAACGGCTGGACCGATTTGGCTAATTTTGGTCTTGAATGATTTGTGGAAGTCCAGAGAGGGTTTAAAAAGGTAGATAAATATGAAAATGCTCGGAATTCAATAAAAATGACAATTTTGTTTTTCCTTTGATGTGTCCCCCGTCGGATGGATTCCTTTTGTTTGTTTTAAGTTTATTTTATACAAAAGTTTAGGTCTTTTATCTATCAATTGAGGCACTACGAAGTCTGCCGGGTCAGCTAGTACAACATAAATTAATCTCATAATAGATTTCGTACGGGTCACTGGAAGCTAGCGATAATTATTGTGTTGATCACCTTAATTGAATGTAACAATTCGATTCAATAATACTATGTATTACCAGCGCTATTGCATTTGAATAAGACAATTATGGCTAGTTTAAGGGATTGATGTATTGTGAATGGAATGTAGAATTAATCATTTAGAAATGGTCCAATTGGATAGCGTTCTTGAGTGGAGACCGCGTATTGGAAAACGCAGTGTCGGGCGCTCAGGGTCAATGGAGTGATGATCTGTGCAGGGTGATCTGGCAGGAACTGGATGAGAGAAGCCGAGGATCGTGCTCAGTGGCGAACAATTGGAGAGACCTATCTCGAGCAGTGGACTATTATAGACTGATGATGATGATGACAATAGAATTAGAACCTTAAAGAAAGTTCGAAATATCCGGCACGACCTTTCTATGCTACCAGTGATCTCTATGTTTAAAATGATTTACCTTAATTTTTTTCATGTGTCACATAAATCATTGCATTTATGGAAGTTTAAGAAAAAAGACGGATTAATTTTTATGTTATGTATAGGCACCGCTTTACCTCTAGCATTGCCAGTATCCTTGGACCGAAGTGGCTATCTGGTTGTGGCGTTCACATTCGATTATTGAGTCGATACAATGAGACATTCATTTAAATAGTTCTTACTACGAGTTTTCATATCTGATTCTAGCGCCTTGTAACAGCGAAATATCGAGATCTCATTAAACATGAGAATCGGTGTAATTACCCGTTGAATAATATTGTTTTAAAATACTTTCTACGCTGGCCGGATAACATTAACCTTTTGGTGTTGTTGATAAAATGCGTAACAGAAGTGTATGATTATTTCAATTCAGTTGTTCGCCTGTAGATGTCGCTGCAGTGATGAACTGTTTTTGACGTGACAACGTCTTATAATTCGATGGAGCCGGCTGCACGCACAAAAAACATGACTCATTGAGGCGTTCCATTTAAGGCTTGAAGTGTAAGCGAGAGCGCGCAACGAGCGACAAAGAGGCACAATCGACCTCCGCGTTCGGCAGCGTTCGACATCTGTCTCTCTCCTACTTGAGTGAGCGATGCATCCGCGTGGACAGCTGCTATACAATAATACATTTACATGTTTTCGTCAAGTATGAAGTTCAGTGAAAAGTGAATGTGGTGTCAATTGTCCATACAAAATATCTATCAAACAAATAAAATTAAAATTTTCTTTTGAAAAACGAAACCATTCCATCAGTATTTTCTTATGACGTTGTCACGTTCAACTATCGTCAGTAAACCGACTTTCAGACAGACAACCTATTTTTTTTATCAGTACAGTGCTGACAGAACCCCGTCAACGAGGACTCGTATAGTAATAATCGCCAATTTCTGTTAACGACCACAACTGCTTGCCATTTACTACACATTTTCGTGGGACGTTAAAGTGAGAAAGTGCATTTTATCTGACAATAAAACCACATGATGTAAGAGCAACGCCAAGTGATTACATTCCGTACGTGTCTCTGCTTAAATTGAAACGGTAAATGAACCGTGAAGTTACAAAATCGTAATCGCCTTTTGATCATACGAAAGCCTATTTCTTAAATGATTTCGAAAGTGATATTTTCAATGGAGTTAGTAACCTTTGAGGTCGTCCAAAAAAGGTTAAGGTATCGTTAACGCTAGGATGCGGAATGCATCTGTCACATCAAGATAGATAATTATATTAAATTATATGGGCCCAAAACGAAACCTAACTGCTAGTAAACGCTATTATAAAGTCAGTCATACAGTTTTTTTTGTATTTTTGTTTGGCATCTTAATCTCCGAAGTATAGTTGAATCAATTTGAATACAGCCATCAGTAAATTAAAACTGCTTTTTGACTGATTTGTTTTTTAAATCGGTTCAAAAAATAAAGGTCTTATCAGTTTGGAAGTACGGCCAAATCCACAGGCAAATGTACGTCTATAAAAACTGGTCGAGCGATTTTAAATTCGACTAAAGCTTGAACACTAAGGCCGAGCTCACACGGTATTGTCTTGCAAGTTTATTTGCAGTATACGTCTTATCGGATGAATACTGGCATATACATTGTACATAGAAATTTCGATGGTACTGTAAAAAATCGTACACCGCATATGCGTTTAAACGAATACTCAACGGACTTGTCAAGCAAATCGAAGGATTACTGGTGGCCCGGAGGCCTTTCCGGAACAGGTGGGCGAGCAAAGACTCAGCCAGGAGGGGTGGGATTTGCTAACAGCTGCCCGAGCGCCGCCGAAGGAGACCTAACAACTCGAGAGCAACTACTTCGCGAATAAATCTACTACCGGATCGGAATCGCTGAGAAGATCCGGCGAGAAACTCAGCGAGCTGATGCATGGGTTAGGTTGCACGTCGACCTCTTTGTCGAGTTTGACGAGTACGGTTACCGGGGTCCCTAAGCCTGCTCCTAGTGTTAGAGCTGAAGGCGTCTAATGCAAAGGATATTGGATCTAATGGATCTGTAAGGACGTGTCTAGGTCGTCGACGGTGACTGGCTCCTGTGTGATCAGGATTCGGGGACTAGTCAGCAACGGCAACGATAAGGCGATTATCATGGCGCATATCCTTATCGAAGTACCGTTCCGATGCTGACTTTATGTATTTCTGGATTAATTCGAGGCCCAAGTCGTCGTGTAGGTCAACGTTCCTCACGAACCACGGAGCTCCGACGGCTAACCTGGAACTTTAGTATAGTTATATAGTTCACACGTTCTTTTGTACACAAATGAAGGTTTACCGTATGAAAGCCCGGGTGATCGTACGTTAAAATAATGAACACAAAAATAACGTGCAAGACAATGCCGTGTGAACCCAGCCTTATAAGTTGGTCGTAAGATTTCATTTTATGCATTTCAAGTCCGCATCGTGTGCATAGCGACCGATGACCTTGGCCGAGTGGTACGTAATAAAACGGTGCATTTCACTGTGTTGTCGCCGGAATGCACGCGAACGAACTATTTCAATAAATTTGCTTTTATATTTGAAATAAATAAATTAAGAAATTATCGTGAAGCAGCAATGCGTTTCGGTTTGAAGGGTGGGGCAGCCGTTGTAACTATACTTGAGACTTTAGAACTGATATCTCAAGGTGGGTGGCGCATTTACGTTGTAGATGTCTATGGACTCCAGTAACCATTTAACATCAGGTGGGCTGTGTGCTAGTCATCCCATCTAAGCAATATTTTTTTTTTAAAATTGGACTACGGGGACGCAAAAGATATTGTAGGCGTGCCTTAAAAAAGTCACGTAAAATCTTTAAAGCGTTTTCTGCCACTTAGAGACGCTTGCACGAGTATCAACCAACATACGGCCTGTTTCTGCCTATCTATTTAAAATAAGTGAATATCCCTCACAGTATATTAACGGCCGTCTGATGTAGTGATAAGTGACATGGTCACTACACAAGGGGGTCGCGGGTTCGAATCCCGCCAAGGGAAGATATTTGTATGATAAATATAAATGTCTTTCCCATGGTAATGGATGTATATTAAATATATGTATGTGTATAATAAAAATCTTACATTTATTTCCGTTATCTGGTACCTGTAACACAAGTTATTTTCGAACTTATCACGGGACCAGTTAACGTGGCGTGGTTGTTAGTAAATATTTATTTATTTTATAAAATCAAATAACCCTTCTTCCTTATATTACATAATAACATGTACTTGTAGTATAAAAAAAAAAGTGTGTGTGTCCGCTCCGACGCACGACTGGAGTTTACTGGATATAAAAAATTAAACGAAACAATACGAGAAATAGTTCTATATTACGACAACACGATACACTACAGATTATTAACAAATTAACGAGACACAAAACAAACGACTAACAAATATATGAAAATACAATAATGAGAGAAACGCGCGATCAGTACGAGGCTTTGTGGCGGACTGCCGGCGCAGCAGCCCGGCGTCACCTGCGATAACGCATTTCGTGTGACATGCGCAATCAGGCGCATAACGCATTTCGTGTGACATGCTAGTACGATTTTGGTCCCCATAATTTTCATACCCCGGGCCTATATATGTAAATCGATTCTAAAGGAGTAAACTCCAATAAATTGTAACGATTTATGTCCGACTGTGATTTTACGTCAGACGTCGGCGGGGCACAGAGCAGCGATCGATCGCACATTGCGGACGTCTAGCTTGCGGTCTACAGAATACTGCAGCATATTTAGTTTAGGCTGTGACTCGAACGCTTTAGAAAGATCGGAGTTTTCGTGCAAATATATATAGATATTTTAATACTTGAAGCAAATACTTTGTACCCCTTTTTTACGATAATTGCGCGGACGGAGAAATATGAAATTTCTCACACTTATAGAGAATATAGAGAAGAAGTGCACAATGCTAATATTTTTTTTAAATTATGCATAGAAAATACATTAAATCAACAAAAAAAAAACATTACACACACTACCATGTAGTCAGACAAGCACACGGCCCACCTGATGGTGAGTGGTTACCCTCCTTATTAAGGTGCCTTCTCACTATATTTAATTCACTAAAGTTATTTCGTCTCGAACATTTTGCACTAAGCCAAGAAATTTGTGCATAGCATCCGTAATATTTATTACCAGTTCACTAAGTCTTGAAACGAGCACATAACAGCGCCGGGGCTCGCGTGGGAGTTTTCCGGCTCAATGAACTCGCAATTCGAGCTCTCAAATTAAGGACGCACCCCTATGAAGACTTCTTCGGAGAAGCTGTCCGACAAATGTATCTGTTAGCCTTGCTATATGTCATATCTTCATAAGACTTTTATGTAATACAATGATATCTTCACTACATAGTATAAAACAAAGTCGCTTTCTCTGTCCCTATATCTCTATGTATGCTTAAATCTTTAAAACTACGCAACGGATTTTGATGCGGTTTTTTTAATAGATAGAATGATTGAAGGGGAAGGTTTATATGTATAATAACATCCGCTAAATAGTGGAAAAATCAATAATAAATGACAGTTTCCGAAGTGAAGCGAGGGCGGGTCGCTAGTTATTATATAATAATATATTTCTTCTGTGCGTCTGTTTGTGACTGAGCTACTCCTAAACGGCTGAACCGATTTGAATTAATTTTTTTGTATGCTTTTGGGTGGCGCCCTGGATGGTTTAGATTCACAAATCCGGCAGATGGCGCTGCAGTCGATATCTAGGTTAATTTATCTCCTAGCAATAATTTATAAGGCAAAACAACGTTTGCCGGGTCAGCTAGTATTCGTAATAAATTCGTCGTGGCCTAAAAGATAAGACGTCCGGTGCATTTGTATCTAGCGGTGCACCGGTGTTCGAATCTCGCAGGCGACTACCAATTTTTCTAACGAAATACGTACTTGGCAAAATTAAATGTTCACGATTGACTTCCACGGTGAAGGAATAGCATCGTGTAATAAAAATCAAACCCGCAAAATTTTTAATTTGCGTAATTGCTGGTGGTAGGACCTCTTGTGAATCCGCACGGATAGGTACCACCACCCCACCTATTTCAGCCGTGAAGCACTAATGCGTTTCCGTTTGAACGGTGGGGTAGCCGTTGTAACTATACCTTAGAACTCATATCTCCAAGTGGGTGGCGGCATTTACGTTATAAATGTCTATGGGCTCCAGTAACCATTTAACACCAGGTGGGCTGTGAGTTCGTCCACCCAAATATGCAATAAAAAAAATAAAGATCGACTTTTACACGTGGCTCAATTATAAAAAAAAAGTTAAAAGCACAATCTTCCACCAAGCCTCGTGGATCTGTATTGTACCGATTGAGTAAATATTGTTCGGAGCATGCATGGAAGGTATCTTGAAAGAAAGAAAGAAGAAAATCTTTATTCGCCAGAAATATAGTTTACAAGATATAGGACATAGTTTTATATTTTTCGCCTGTTTAGGCATGCGAAAATTTAATTTATTTTTATATTAATTATAACACAAAATTTACTAAATCTATCTATTTTTACATTCTATCACTTCTTATTCTAATATTTTATTATGTACAACACTTATCATTTAAAAATTCTTGCACACTATAATAAGCCTTGTCTATTAGCCATAAATATAATTTTCTTTTAAATTGAGTTAGTGNTGTACAACACTTATCATTTAAAAATTCTTGCACACTATAATAAGCCTTGTCTATTAGCCATAAATATAATTTTCTTTTAAATTGAGTTAGTGGAAGATCTCTTATGCTGTTTGGTATCTTATTAAATATTCTGATAGTCATAGGATAACAGTTTGTATGGTAGTAACGAGTATTTATACTTGGTAACATTAGTTTAGTAGTTTAGTAGTTGAGACTGTGAGTTTCAGGTTTTACGAATATATTTCTGTTCTAAAATAGCTACAATTACGTAAAGTTAGTTTTGTTGTGATTCGTATGACCTCGTTGGTCAAGCGACTAGTGGCTTCGACCACCGCCACGGGGTCCGATTCGAGTTCCGGTTTTTGTAAAAAATATTTGAATTTAGCGTTGGAGTGTTTGTTTTTTTTCGCTTGCGTATCCGCAAAAAAATCTTAGCTTCGATAGCTTATACAATCTAGAATGTTTAGATATTTAGCTTTACAGATGTCCATGGCTACACAAGTTCACCGCAAACCAGGTGTTAAATTGTTTCCTTTATACGATAATATATGCTTCAGTTTTCAAAGCCTCAATTGTTTTGTAAATTATATTGAGTCCCTTAAAATAATATTAGACATATTTTCGTGGTAGAAATAGAAGATATTTTTTAAATAGAAGATTTTTACTGGTGGTAGGACCTCTTATGAGTCCGCACGGGTAGGTATCGCCACCCTGCCTATCTCTGCCGTGAAGCAGTAATGCGTTTCGGTTTGAAGGGTGGGGCAGCCGTTGTAACTATACTGAGACCTTAGACCTCATATCTAAAGGTAGGTGGCGACATTTACGTCGTAGATGTCGCCACGCAATAAATAAATAAATAAAACCCACGACAATGCATGTTTAAGTTTTCAAAGCCTCAATCGTTTTGTAAATAAAATGAATGACTTAACAATAATATTACACATATTTTCGTGGTAGAAATAGAAGATCGTACAAGTCACCTGAGTAGCTCAGAATACACCACTATCAAGCTTAGTTGATAAATTTATAAGTAGTTTGTTTTCGATTTCATTTTATTCAACGTCCATAATTATTGGATTTAATTAATTAGGATGTTTGAGGCTATTATAGAATTCGAACCACGGAATAGGTACGCATACGCAGGTAGGGGATGTCTGAAGAATAGTGATAAAATTACAAATGCAATTTTTACACAATAAAGAATACCCATTTTATTTATTTATTAAAAAAACAGCGGCTTTTTTCTAATCAAGATGCTCGAGCGATCGTTTGGACAAGCGCTTTAGTAAAAAATAAACTTTATTCCAAAGCTTTAACGTAAAATATTGTCTTTCAAAATGGAAAACCAACTTTCAATTTATTTCCAAATCATACAAGCTTCAGTGCGTGTTTTGGATGAGGAAGAAATTATTTCATTATCATATTGTGTTCAGACTATTTCTTTGTCTTTAGTCAGCCCACTAAGTTTCTCGCCGGATCTTCTCAGTGGGTCGCGTTTCCGATCTGGTGATAGACTCTGCGAAGAACTGCTCTTGCTAGGGTTAGTGTTAGCAACGTCGTCAGGTTAGAGCCCTGTGAGCTCATCTACTTATTCTGTGAATCTAGTATGACCCCTCAAAGTTATTAGAATAGGTAGGAAAAAAAAGCTTTAGTGGCGGCAAAATCCATCATCAAACAGCTAATGATTAAATTCACGAAAGCATTCTTTACGAGTAATAATCTGAAGATATAGCCACGTGTGGCCTATTTATTTAGGGGCTCCTGGTCATTTTACGACTTTTATATGTACCAATAATGTGTAATGGCTGAAGTTTGCCCGTGAAATTCGTTTTTATTTTGCCATCTGCTTAATAAATAAGGATGGGACAGTACAATACATTACAATTGTTAGAAACGCAAAGTTTTTTGTTATTGCTTAGATGGGTGGACGAGCTCACAGCCCACCTGGTATTAAGTGGTTACTGGAGCCCATAGACACCTACAACGTAAATGTGCCACCCACCTTGAGATATGAGTTCTAAGATCTCAGTATAGTTACAACGGCTGCCCCACCCTTGAAACCGAAACGCATTACTGCTTCGTGACAGAAATAGGCAGGGTGGTGGTATCTACCCGTACGGACTCAAGAGGTCCTACCACCAGTAAGCTCAAGAGGTCCTACCACCAGTAAGTGATCCGACAACGCCGCCGGGTGGGTCGAAAGCTGGTCTTCTAACCTATATCAATAAAAAAAATACTGAACTGCTTAGTCGATACTTACAATCATACGAAGCCCACCAAGTTTATGCAAAAAAAAATGTATATGCAAACATGTAGTACGAAAATACATGTAGATCATGTCCAATCGCCGTCCTCGCCGAGCCCATCGCTTGCGACGAAGGGCTCGACGAGTAAATTAACCCATAGACAGAGCCCACTGAGTTTCTTGTCGAATCTTCTCAGGGGGTCGCGTTTCCGATCCGGTGGTAGATTCTGCGAAGCACTGCCCTTGTTAGGGCCAGTGTTAGCACCACACCCAGTTTGAGCCCTGTGAGCTCACGTCCATGTTAAGGAGAAGCTGAAATAGCCTCTCAAGGCTATCAGAACAGGTAGGAAAAAAAAGTAGATATAGTTTTGACCATTTTGATTATTTTGTACAGCCGAAATACCTATAATTCACGGGCCAGCCACCACACCAGCATTCACGTTGCGATCTCTATGGACCCTAGTTAGCATTAAGGGAAAATGACTTTGACTAAACAGATACAGAAATAATAATAATTGCAGATATAATTCAGCTGATACATACACAGATCTCAGACAGTCCATCCTCCTAGGTTCGGTGTGCTAGTTTTCTAACTATTCAATAATATTACGTTCACTTAAAGACGATAAAAACGTAAACAAAGTTAAATGCATCAAAGCAAGCCAGTTCTCACTGGCATGTCCGCAAAATGCGCTCGTAAAAATGCGCAGAACTCAACGCTTACGTCATTGTCTACTCAACCAGAGACCGAGGGTGTGGTCCAAGCTATAAGCTTTTGGTCGAAAACAACACTAAAATCGAATTGAATTTCGAGTTCATCTCGATGCTCACTGACAATAAAGAGAAATAACTTTATATAGCGTAGGTCAAAGTTAATATTCGTTTTTTTTTTTTTTATTGCTTAGATGGGTGGACGAGCTCACAGCCCACCTGGTATTAAGTGGTTACTGGAGCCCATAGACATCTACAACGTAAATGCACCACCCACCTTGAGATATAAGTTCTAAGGTTCTAGTTACAACGGCTGCCCTACCTTTCAGA
Organism: Bombyx mandarina; assembly: GCF_003987935.1. The sequence goes on from NW_021011566.1 coordinate 1,373,594, forward strand.
CCGAAACACATTACTGTTTCACGGCAGAAATAGGTAAGGCGGTGGTACCTACCCGCGCGGACTCACAAGAGGAATTAATTAATTACAAAATCCGGTAATTAAGTAAAATATCGATTTTTAATGACACGAAGATTCGTTTTTCTTGAAAGCTGCAGTATAGTTTCTATTAGGGCACGACTTTAGGCCCCGCAACGATCAATATTGCGATTTGGCGCGACCCATCTGAATATCGATTCCAATGTTACGACAATCTTGTTAATTTAGATAGCTGCAGCTCACTGGGTCAGTTTTGGATCAGTACACATTATAAGGCTAAAATATGGCTTTAAATCTATAAAAATATAAATGAATTGCTGTTCGTTAGTCTCGCTAAAACTCGAGAACGGTTGGGCCGATTTGGCTAATTTTGGTCTTGAATTACTTGTAAAAGTCCAGAGAAGGCTTAAAAGGTAGATAAACATGAAAATGCTCGGAATTAAATAAAAATAACAATTTTATTTTTCCTTTGATGTGTCCCCCGTCGGACGGATTCCTTTTGTTTGTTGTAAGTTTAGTTTATACAAAAGTTTAGGTATTTTATTTATCGATCGAGGCACTACGAAGTCTGCCGGGTCAGCTAGTAGGTGATAAAAATTAGTGTCGTGTTTTGCTTATAACTGCTCGCTTCCAACACAGACCCTGACAGCGACACTGGCTGTGAATCACGGTGAATTTAAACATTCAGTCTTCAAGGCCAGTCCATAGCGCGCGTCATTATATCACCAGTTTTTTTACTTACTCTTACCGACATTCCTCGAGTTGGTCTTTTAAGAGAGATAGATAAAAAATTCACGGGAAATTTTAAAATAAGATGCCGGTTGTAGTTGATGCGCTGTATATTGCTGCCTTGTTTTTTTACCTTTGATGGCCGACAATTACACGGCTGGTCACCGTTCGCACCGAACTCGTCGATTACAACGTAGAGTTTGACGAGCCAACTAATCCATAGACACAGTCTATTGAGTATCTCGCCGGATCTTCTCAGTGGGTCGCGATTCCGATCCGGTGGTAGATTCTGCGAAGCACTGCTCTTGCTAGGGCTAGTGTTAGCAATCCTCTCAGATTGAGCCCGTGAGCTCACCTATCCGTCCGTTCGTAAATGGAATAGTTACTAAAGCTACCAGCGAATAGGTAGAGAAAAACGGCTGCCTTAGTGGTCAGTGGTTACCGTCGCCAATCAATTAGGAACCCCGAAGATACAGCTGGGCCGCTATTTATAAACGTCACTGTTTGACTTTGAAGCTTGTTTACTACATATTATAATTGATTTACACCACTAGGTGTAACAATATTCGTATCTTATTCCTCTATGCTATTCCCCTGTTCCCAGAATAGTTAGTTTTGACGCGATAAGGCATCCTATTGTTCAGTATTATAATGTTTGACAAAGAGTTTCAATGTTTTATATTTTGTATGATATTTTAGTAATAATTACTCAAGATTCTTTGATGGATCGAGTCAGAAATGATGAAATCCGTCAAAGAACCAAAGTAACCGACATAGCCCTAAAGATTAGCAAGCTGAGGTGGCAATGAGTCGAACTTACGTGTCGCAGAACCGATGGCCGATGGAGCAGACGTGTTCTGGACTGGAAACCACGTACCGGTAAGCGCAGCGTTGGGCGTCCCCCTGCCCGTTGGACCGATGACTTCCGACAATATACTGGGAAAGATTGGATGCGGAAGGCGGAGGTTCATTGTGGCGGACTATGGGAGAGGCCTACATCCAGCAGTGGAGAGATACAAGTTGATGATGATGATGATAATACCCAAGTAGACCCAAGACAAGGTGGAAGGATGTAGTGCTGAAGGACAAAAGGGAGTGCAATGTTGCCGACGAGGATATCGAAGATAGAGCGAAGTGGAGGAGTAAAGTAAAGAAAGCTCACCCTCCACCATGTGGGATAAATAGGTAGGAAGAAAGAGAGATTACGGTAATTATTATTCGGTTACAATTGATACTTGATTTACCTGATCTTATTTCGTACGTTATCTGTCACATGTATCGTGATATTTTAATAATAAATATTAGTGTTAAAAATAACTTGAAATACACAGGTGCGTTGCACAGAATCGACCAGCATTCGATAGTAAGATTACCACATTAACTCGAACATCAAAATATTGAATTTTTTTGGCGAATGCAAATTTACGCTTCTCAAACAAATTGATTGTCCAAACAAGAGTGTGAAAATTTAGCTCATAGACATGCAAAATATTCGACCTTCACACATATACCGAACAAACAATATGAGATCATATGTGTTTCTGTAAGTCGTCTCGTGTTTTAAACGACAGAGTTAATTTTCTAATTTTCATAACAGGTCAGATGAGATCGGAGATCTGGCTTTGCATAAGACCAGACGATCGAAATTTTCGAGCTCCATAAATGTTTTTATTGTTTACACAAAATAAACTGTAATTTACTTATGACGCAAAATTATAATTTGCGTAATTAGTGGTGCTAATAATGCGTTTCGGTTTGAAGGGTGGGGCAGCCGTTGTAACTATACTGAGACCTTAAAACTTATATCTCAAGGTGGGTGGCGCATTTACGTTGTAGATATCTATGGGCTCCAGTAACCACTTTACACCTGGTGGGCTGTGAGCTCGTCCACTCATCTAAGCAAAAAAAAAATTAAAAAAATGTCATACGGATCACGTAATAAGGGGTGCTACGTATCAGCAATGCCAGGGACATAGCACTATCATTTTCACCTTTTGTTAATGTAACCTCATCATTTAATGAATTATTTATAGATTTTTTTAGAAAGAATACCTACGAAAACACTTTCGGAATGATCGTAATGATCGACAAGGGGATAAGCGTTATAAGCGTTCAAAGTATGCTTTGCTTCCTGCTTTGGGTCGAAATTAAAAATATTTTAAGGTTTTCACTAAACTTATAAAAAACTGTAATTTGAGCCTTACACAGAGAGAAAGAGAGAGTACATAAGAATATAAGCTATAGAATATATTTGAGTAGAGCCAATACTGACGTCATTTGAGGAGAAAGTCAAACACGTTTGATTGATAATAGTGGTAATTACAGATGATCTTTCATTCCCTGACGTGGTTTTTGAATCAAAGATAAATAAGGTCAATTCCACTTCCAATACAGCTGATCCACTCTCCAAACGTAAATGCATGTCTATACTGTCTATATGGAACTCATATCTCATGGTGGGTTGACATTTATGTTATAGATGTCTATGAGCTCTCATAACCACTGAACACTGGGTGGGTTGTGAGCTCGTCCACCCAAACAATAAATAAATAAAAAAAGACTAGCACGGCCTCAACCAAACGATGTATCAAAACCTGTCACCTCTTATTCATAAAGTTGTGTCACAAGCACTAATTAATAATGTTCAATTTAATTACCTTTTTCTGTAAAAAAATTATTGTCAGTTTCAGGTGGAAACTGAAGCCGCACCAGACGCCTGCTTATAATTTTATTACGTCCCTAATACCTTTATACCTTTAAATTAATAGCCACCCTCCCGATTCATTAAGGTTACATGTTATTACCCCTGTCAATGTTGCTTTTTTCTATTGCTTAGATGAGTTAGTTAGCCATACCATACCTGGTAGACTATGAGCTCGTCCACCCATCTAAGTAATAAATCAAAAGCGCTTGACTGTTTTCGAGTGTCGATAGGTATGACTTTTTCCTACCTATTCGGTAGTAGCCTATGAGGCTATTCCAACTACGTATACCCGTCAGAGGGGTAGATGAGCTCACGGGTTCAACCTGATAGAATTTACAATTTTTTTTTGTTTTTTCTTCTTAAGCTTGAGAGGCTATTTCAACGTAACCTTAACTAGTAGGTAGGTGAGCTCACGGGGCTCAAACCGGAGTGATGCCAACACTGACCCTAGTAAGAGCAGTGCTTCGCAGAATCTACCACCGGATCGGAATCGCGACCCACTGAGAAGATCCGGCGAGAAACTCAGCGGGCTGTGTTTGTGGGTTAATTCGCTCGTAGAACTCTTTGACGAGGACGGTGACCAGTGCTTGAGAGGCCTAAAAGCATCGAGAGTGAATCCAGAGGATNGCTCAAACCGGAGTGATGCCAACACTGACCCTAGTAAGAGCAGTGCTTCGCAGAATCTACCACCGGATCGGAATCGCGACCCACTGAGAAGATCCGGCGAGAAACTCAGCGGGCTGTGTTTGTGGGTTAATTCGCTCGTAGAACTCTTTGACGAGGACGGTGACCAGTGCTTGAGAGGCCTAAAAGCATCGAGAGTGAATCCAGAGGATCCAACAAGACATTAGGTATGACAGTAATACCATATGAGATCACAACACGTCACTAACTTTACGCCTGCTTGTAGAATATTGTGCAGTAAACCTTGCATTAACAACCCATTAGTTTGTACATTAGACAATACATTTTCATCATAATTTTATCTGAAATAACATCATTGCATCATCTCCTATAAAAATGCTTGTCGAAAACGAGATTTAACACGTACGCAGCTCCAGCTATTTACATACTCGATACGGTGACTAATAACGTATAAATAAAAAAAAACATTGTTTGCTTGTATGTTCGTCCTCTATTCGCAAGCCACTCGTTTGATTGTGATCAAACTTGACACAGTTGTTGACCCTCCGGCGAAGGTTTTTGTAATATTTCTATCAACTTAGAATAGATGGCGCGCGCGAATAACGTCGGCAAATTATAATAATTGGGAACAAATCATGTATGATCATACTGCTCTAATTTAGAACTCCCTGTGTTAAACTTAAAACTTCCTTCCTTCTTGAGACACGAGGAAGAGATGGGAGACATATCTTCCATCTATCTAATCGTCTATATTTCTGTAAACGAAAACTCGGAGATTTACGTAATGACAATAAAACAAGAGACATTAAATCGCACAAGTAATTTTAATTGTGACTTTGGCTTGCGAAAGTTGGTGAAAAAATGATTATATCTATTTGCCAACTGCTTTCTAACTCGACAGACAGCAAACCTGATGAACTAGGAAACTATGAGCTTCCGGAGACCTTATACGGCTGCTAGAACCCGCTGAGAGCGAACGGCGCACGAAGGATCACTGCATCACCACGAAATACCAGTTTGTACCAGAACTAATACTAATAATATTTAATAGAGTTTATTTCACTACCGCAAATCGATTCATAAAGTTCAATGCTAGAACACCACGGTTTTATTTATCTCAGTTTCAAGATTCGCCTTTCTTTGAAGGCAATAACCAATTGGCAATTAAGAAGCCTTAGTGTTTTTTTTATCGCTTAGATGGCTGTACGAGCTCAAGCCCACCTAGTATTTATTTATTTATTTATTTATAACTTCTTATACTAGAAAGTATAAAGGCGGACTTAATGCCATAGGCATTCTCGAACAGTCTACCTTAGGGAAGTGCAGATAGTATTATATGATTACTAGAGCTCATAGACATCTACAGCGTAAATGCGCCACGCGCCGGTAGAACCTCTTGTGAGACCGCACAGGTAGGTACCACCACCCTATCTATATCTGCCGTAAAGCACTTTTAGCCGTTGTAACTATACCTGAGACCTTTGAACTCACAATCTCAAGGTGGGTGGTGGCATTGACATTGTAGATGTATATGGGCTCCGGTAATCATTTAATACCAGGTGAGCTATGGGCTCATTTACCCATCTTAGCAATAAAAAAAATAAAATTGATAGATATCTTGTAATCTTCGAAAACACGATTCAAGTTTATGCCAAGTTTATTAGTAAATGAATACGGCTGTGTATTAGATTATCTGTTATCATACAGCTAGTAAAGTAAAAGAGACCTACATTTTATTTTTTCTAATGCATGATTACGTAGGGCGAAAGGTAACGCCTACTCCCAAAGCCAATTTACGCGGGCAGTTGCGGGGCTTCGCTGGGTTTCGGCTTCAAAATACGAATTATAAATTTAGATTATCTACGGACTAGTACTAATTAGGTTTCGCTTCGAATAATCCCCTTTCAATATCTTCGTGTCGTCGGCAAGATGGCTTTTTTTATGTGTCGATTTGTGAATGGCTATTTGACTTAAGCGGCATTTTTGAAACTTAGACCTTAGAACTGATATCTCAAGGTGGGTGGCGCATTTAGGTCGTATAAATGTCTATGGGCTCCAGTAACCGCTTAACACCAGGTCGGCTGTGAGCTCGTCCACCCATCTAAGCAATAAAAAAATAAAAAAAACTTTACACGTGAGCCATTAAAAGATTAAAATTTGGAAAAAACTATCATAACAAAACCCTTCTACAGCTATTTCCATGGAGTATACTTAATTGACGTTCAGAGAGCAATAATTTGTTAGAGACAATAAATTAAAGATTGTGCAACAACTACATTAGTTAACAAAGTTGCTAACAATAGCTTTACAATCATAAAACATACAAAATGAAGGAGTTATTTTTACGGTTCTGCCTCATAGGTCAGGGGTGCCACGCCTCAGGCTCCGCGCGCGCCACATTAACACAGAAATAATAAATGAATTCACAATTTATGTTCGTTTTTGTTCAATAAATTACGTTATTAAGTATTATGATCGTTACGAAATTATATGTAACCTTATTTAGTTATAAAAAAAATTTACAAATAAATTTTGTTCATTTACTTCAATATTAAACACGCAATAATTAAATTAATAATGTTAGTTATTCCAGTGAATTTCTCTATATCTTTGTTGTTGATTGTGGAATACACAATCCAAATTCCTATCTTAGGTATTCATTATTTTTGCCGCGTAATAATCTAACGTTCCGTAGTTTGAATCGTGGCCAGTTGCTGTCATCGATATTATATCGATGGTTGCTGTACACTTCAACCCATTCTTATCGTCTCAACGTCGCCAACATTCGATCGTGATGACTATGGGCTCCCTACGTTTGACGCCAATAAGAATCATGCTGCTCAAATCAACTAATAAAAAACAAAAAGAATCTACACACTGATGGCCATTAGACTAAATTTTCAAAACGTGTTTTATTTATTTCAAAAAGTTTTTTATTTATTTATTGATTAGATGGCTGGACGAGCTCACAGCCCACCTGGCGTTAAATGCCGCCACCCACCTTGAGATAAGAGTTCTAAATTCTCACTATAATTACAACGGCTGCCGCACCCTTCAAGCCGAAACGCATTACTGCTTCACCGCAGAAATAGGCAGGGTGATGGTAGCTATCCATGCGGACTCACAAGAGGTCCTACCACCAGTTGTTTTTGTTGTACAGTTTTCTATTATACCTGGCTTGTAAGAACTCGGATTATTAGTTGGTGTTATATAAAGAAAGTGGACTTCCATTAACGTTAATTTTGCCGTGCTTGTGCTAATTGAAGAAGAAGTTCGAATTAATGAACAATGTTAATAAAACAAAAATATGAATTAAAACTATTCCAGTTTAGAATCCTCCCTTTAGTTTAGAAATCCCTAGAAGAGGTCCTACCGCCAGTAAGTACATTCGTTATTAAAACAAACACTATACCGAACAGTAAAATGTGTTTCAATCAAATAGCAATCGTTAATGAAGACACAATCGCACACGTGGCAGGGACGTCGACCGTAAAATGTTATTACATACTGCCGCACACACCAGCGCTGCGTGCGCACCCAGCCGAACGATTCTATCTGAACGAATCTACTTACAAAACGGAGATGTTTTATCAACAACCCGTGACTATGCACAGAGTCTAAGAACAAGGCTTCGGATGACAAACACAGCTTAACTTTTGTATAATCGTGCGGTTTTGGATCATCATCGGAGAATTGGGAAGTGAAAACATTGTTTATCTTTTATTTTCTTTGTCTGTCTTATTGAGGAGATGTGATGTCTGTATATAGGAGATTATTTCAGAAACGCATGACCGGTGAGCTCATAGGCTAAGCCTGAGAGGATTTGTTAACACTATAACCCTAGCAAGACCAGTGCTTCGGAGGATCTACCACCGGATCGGAATCGCGACCCACTGAGAAGATCCGGCAAGAAACTCAATATGCTGTGTCTGTGGATTAGTTTGCTGGACGTTGGACTCTTACGGCTGCTTGAAGAGTCTAAAAGCACCAAGAGTGGATCCGGTGGATCCGAAGAGATATGTTACGAACGACGGCGGCTATTTACAATGCCCTTACACCTCTATAAAGCACTATGAAATGTTCTGATGCTTCACTTTTTTCACGCACCATTTACCTATGGAATGAAGTCACCTGCGCGACTTGTCGCTAAGACACGCCCTTCGAATGAGTTCTGAAAAGATTTCTCATTAGTAGGTACCAGGTCGGCAGCACTTCTTGCATTGCTGATTCCTATGTGACCCAAGACTAAGCGTTTGCGGGTCTATAGAACAGGCATGAGAAAAATCTACAGTTTTTTTTTTGTTTATATGGTTTTGTATAACCAAATCAATAACATTCACAACATGTTTCTAAGACCGTTAGCAAAATACCGTGTTGCGTGTAGTGCCCTATTAGGAAGGAGCATTACTTCCGTTGTAGCTGGGTCGCTCTGTTTTATCGGAAATCTATTCCGAATTCATTCTTTTTAGTTTATGTGCTCACTGTGTAACTATACTGAGACCTTAGAACTTATATCTCAAGGTGGCGCATTTACGTTGTAGATGTCTATGGGCTCCAGTAACTAACACCAGGTGGGCTGTGAGCTCGTCCACTAATGGACGTCAGCAACGCCTGAGGCACAGTTAAGTCGCTGCCCACCACTGAGTACTCTCCCCAAGCCTTGTTTGAAGAAGGACACATCATAACGCTCAAAAAACATTATGGTCCCCTCCATTCCAGCTTCAGTTAATTCCATAGCTGTATGGTACATGGCAAAAGAGATCTCTGGAAGCGTACTGTGAAAGAACGCAGCACTTCCAGATAGCAAGATTTCGGATTATCCATTATACTTAATATTATAACCTGACGTCTCAAAATAACTCAATGCAGGGCTCTGAGCTCGTCCATCCATTTAAGCAATAAAATAAAATAAAAAAATGCATACACCCATACATATTTTATATTTCAATGCACCTACCATTATTTACATTGCACTACCTTTGGTTGACTGGTAGATAATGCTTTCGGTATTCTTTTTTTTAACCTACCTATTCACTGGTAGCCTAAGTGGCTATAACAAATACGCCCGGACGGGATTTTCGGTATTACGTCCGCCAACGTAACTAGACACGTGAAGTGTAATAAATAAAACTAGAGGTCCCGCAGTAGTCGAAATTCGACTATAATTAATTGGAATTGTAAATTTGTACACTATTATGATTGTATTTTATACTTCTATAATCACAAATTTCGCCAAGACTACACTATAAAAAATATTAACAAAGACAAACAATATTTAATCTATTCTCAATTTGTCAACAGACGTCAAGAACAAAAGTTTGACAATAAATAGTATGCATGCGTGTGTGCGTCAAATACATGGTATGTAGTGTGTGTAATGTTTTCTTTATTGATTTAATGTACCTTTTATGCATTATTTAAAAAAAAAAATTAGCATTGTGCACTCCTTCTCTATATATAAGTGTGGAAATTTTCATACTCCTCCGTCCGCGCAATTTTCGTAAAAAGGGATAAAAAGTTTTTGCTTCACGCATTAATATATAGATAAACACATGACAACTGTTAAAGAACATTCAACAAAACAACTCGAGTCAAGCGCGCGGAGCCGGCGCATGTCCCTAGTCTACCCTATATGTGTCGAGCAGCACTGTTTATGATTAGGAAGTAATATATTCCCTTCCTCTACCGATGCCAGGGCTGTGTTCTGTGATATTTTTATAAAGTTTCCCGATTAGGAAATCTATTAATAGTGACTCTCAGCAAAATACCGCGCGTGATTGCGACTTCAAACAGTTTTTTTTTGTTTTAATGTTAGAAAACATATCGTCTTCTCGCATTATAACTGTATAATCTCAAAACTTATTAATTTTACAGGAGAGTATTTTAAAGGGTTAACATGTAATATTTTTAATATCAATCATCTTTGTAACATTAGTTTGTTATTTTTTAACAGTTACATTAACTGTCTTTTAAATTAAGATAAAGTTATGTATTAATTTTGTTAATAGTAGTCAAAACATAGGTAATCTAAAGAAAAAAAACTAAAACTAAACTACGCTCTTTTGACAGTATTTATGTGAAAAATACTGGTGATAAAAAATGTTTACGCGCATATTAACTCAATTTCGAATATTTTTGGAAATTGTACACTTTTAATGCGAAAAGGCGAAATAAAGAGAAACAGGAAAAAATATTTAACAACGGGAAACAGTCCTCCAAGATTCTATCTAGGTCCCCTGGTAACGGACGTTGTCGGTCAGCCAATCAGGCTGTTATTTCTAAATGTATATTTCAAACTAGCTGGCCCGGCAGACTTCGTAGTGCCTCAATCGATAAATAAAAAACCTTAAATTTTGTATCAAACTAAACTTAAAACAAACAAAAGGAATCCATACGACGGGGGACACATCAAAGGAAAAACAAAATTGTTATTTTTATTGAACTTCGAGCATTTTCATGTTATTTATCTACCTTTTAAACCTTCTCTGGACTTCCACAAATAATTCAAGACAAAAATTAGCCAAATCGGTCCAGCCGTTCTCGAGTTTTAGCGAGACGAATATAGATGGATAGATAGATTAGAGAATGTCTAGAATACGCCGCTTTTATAAGAACTATGTTTAAGAAAGGAAATCGGACTGATTGTAAAACGTGCGTTGAATTTTGAAGGTTACGTTATTACTTTGCCAAATTAATATGTTAGTATTTCACGATAATAGTGATCGAGTAATGATTTAGTTATACAAAGATCTCGGTAACTACTTTATTTATTGTTTGTCGTACAATGAGCGGTTGGAATGCCTATTCGAAATCGTAATGTGGCACCGAGACGCAATCGAACGATTACTATTTTGATTCATCGGTCGCGAATCACTTTTGGGCGTTCACGCGTGAAATCGAATGATCCGAAACGCTTATGAGTTTGATGCCTTTACGACGTTGTTAATTTATTTGTTTTATATTAAAAAACATTTTTATTACGATTCCATTGGTTTCATGTTAGTTTTTTTTTGACGTGACAGTGTCTTATAATTCGATAGAGCCGGCTGCACGCACGAAAAAACATGACTCATGCGGCGTTACCTCGCTCTGAGGCGTTTCACTTAAGGCTTGAAGTGCAAGCGAGAGCGCGCAACGAGTGACAAAGAGGCGCACAATCGGCCTCCGCGTTAAACCTCGCCTCCGCGAATAAAAATTAAAAAAAATTGAAAAATGAAACCGTTCCATTGACGTTGTCACGTTCAACTATCGTCAGTAAACCGACTTTACAGACAACCGATTTTTTTGATTTATTTTTTATTGCTTAGATGGGTGGACGATCTCACAGCCCACCTAGTGTTAAGTGATTACTGGAGCCCATACACATCTACAACGTAAATGCGCCACCCACCTTGAGATATAAGTTCTAAGGTCTCAGTATAATTGGTCTGGAATATGCGTTACCTAATGACCTTGCAAACGAACAGTAGTAAAAAAGAAAAATACAGTGTCAACACAAGGCGTAAAGCGTTCTAACTCTTTAATCTCTGCCTGACACACAAGAACAGGAAGCCAATGTGGCGGGTAGCCATCATACGACACAAAGGTATTTGACAGACGCCTGAATCTCGCTTACGACATTTTCAAGATAAGTTTACATATATACAAATTCAGAACAACATTCGGACCGTCGATCTACCGAGCAATATCACCCGCTCGGTGGGAAATATTCTCTTTGTCGTATACATCCCGAACTAATACTGATTTTTGCGTGAACACCAATGGAAGATCGGAAGTATGATTGTCCTCTCTCAATCTCGAACGCGCTTTTTTTTTACAGAGAAACGAATTAACCGCTGAATCACGTCCGCTTTAAGCTTCGTATATCAGCTTTCGATAATCAAACTAGCTCACAACCTACCAGGTGTTAAGTGGTCGCCCTACCCGTGCGGACTAGACCTACAACCAATAAACGCGATTAAAGTATGCCGGTGGTGCTCATTCTCCGATGACGGTTTTAGGTGATACTACAATTTCTGCAGAGGGATGACATATAGTCAAATTAGTTAGCGACTTACCCCTACCACTTACCGTCAGATGGATCGGTTACTCATCTGCTTAAAGTGGTATGAGAAACCTCGAAAGCCAGTACTTTAATTCACAAAAGAACTAAACAAAATAGCGTCTTCCTTTTAAGTTTATTCAGTACGTTTCCTTCAAACACTAGAGCCAGCCTGGCCTTGGTCTACTTTCTTCGTCGATGTGAAGCATCTTAACATTGTAACGGCTCGAGGCTGCCTATTGTGTCTTGAATGAATAGTTACAAACGGTGCAAGCGGTGGTTTTATGTTTGTTTAACAATACTAAGTCCAACCCATTGAGTTTCTCGTAGGATTTTCTCAATGGGCAGCGATTCCGATATAGTTTTTCCCTGCCTAAGTTGATAGCCTTGAGAGGCTACGTCAGCGTAGCTGGGCGAGTAGGTGAGTTCGCGGGGCTCAAACCGGGAGTGTTGCTAACACTGGCCCTAGTGAGAGCAGTGCTTCGCAGAATTTACCACCGGATCGGAAACGCGACCTACTGAGAAGATCCGGCGAGAAACTCAGTGGGCTGTGTCTATGGATAAAGTCTCCGATCCGGTGGTAGCGAAGTTCAGCAAAGCAGTTCACCACTCCTATTACTAGGGCTAGTGTTAGCATTTCTTTCAGGTCGAGCCCGTGAGCTCACCTACAGGTCCGCGTGAGATTGTAATAGCTCTTTTTTTTAAATGCTTAGACGGGTGAACGAACTCACAGCCCACCTGGTGTTAAGTGGTTACTGGAGCCCATAGACATCTACAGCGTAAATGCGCCACCCACCTTGAGATATAAGTTCTAAGGTCTCAAGTAGAGTTACAACGGCTGCCCCATCCTTCAAACCGAAACGCATTACTGCTTCACGGCAGAAATAGGCAGGGTGGTGGTATCTACCCACGCGGACCCACAAGAGGTTCTACCACCAGTAAGCTTATTAGGCTATCAATGATTAGCTATGAAAAAGAAAAAAAAATACCAAGTCCGTCCGTCAGTGGACTAATAGGTGGAACGTCTGTTGTACCATGACACGGCACAATCTAACGATCTACCCTAGTGCGGGCATATTAAATTTCTAAGTATCATACAGTTGTCGAGATAAGGCCATAGATTGAACTTAAATTTAGCGTAAAATTATAGCATTTCTTTTTGGTTGATAGATTTATTTTTCATAATAAGTATTCGTCAGAAGAGCCGTGATAATAAACGAATTTGATTGTAAGATCAACGCCACTTCAAAGTTACGTCGTTCGGTAGATTACGCATACATTCTTTCAGTAGCCGGACTATAGTTTGTAAATTATAGATAACTAGCGACCCGCCCTCGCTTCGCTTCGGAAATATTAAAACACACATGAAACCAAAAAATAAAAATAAAAAAAAATAAAAAAAGTAGCCTATGTTCATCAAGGACAATGTCGGCTTCTAATGGAAAAAGAATTTTTCAAATCGGTCCAGTAGTTTCGGAGCCTATTCGAAACAAACAAACAAACAAATCTTTCCTCTTTATAATATTAGTATAGATATAGACTAGCGTCCCGCCCTCGCTTCGCTTCGGAAACATTATATTTTATTTTTGATAGCGGAGTCCCGCGATGTTTCCTGCGGTTATTGTCGTACCGAGGGTGAGCCGTGGGGCGAAGCTAGTCTAAAAAAATATAGCGTAAGTTACTCTTTATATCATCAGCTACCTATCAGTGAAAGTCTAGTCAAAATCGGTCCAGCCGTTCCAGAGATTAGCCGGAACAAACAGACAGACGGACATACAGACAAAAATTGTAAAAAATGTCATTTTGGTGTATGTACCGTATATATATTCATATGTATGTGATAAAAAGCGGTTATTTCAACATTACAAACAGCCACTCCAATTTTATTTATATGTATAGAATAATGATTAACAACTTTACGAGTTGCATTTCTTAAATCATTTCATCAGCATCATTTATGGGATTGTGTACATCAAATTTACAAAAATATCCTCAAAAAACTCACTGATACTAGTAAAAAATATATGCCATGCATCATCTATCTAAAAATATATTCTCGAACGATCTGAAATGTCTTCAATTCTGTCGATGGTGCATTTTTACTCGGAATGCCTAACTAGATCAGTGTGCTTAGTGCGAGTTTTTTAACGTTATCGATAGCGTAAAAGTTAGCTCATATTTGCATGGAATGGGATCGTTTGCCTACGTTTGTCACTAGGAGCTGCATACAAATTTGAGTTAACTTTTACGCTATAGAGAACGTTAAAAAACTCGCACTAAACACACAGTGCAAGTGTGAGTCGCGGTCTATTTAAACTCGATAATCGCGTCAATCGATAATGAGCTCCCAAACTGAACTTAAAAGGCAAATCGTTTAAAGCACAACACTTCCACCTCCAATATTTAAATAAAATTGCTTTTATAATAAAGAATTTTCTCTATTTTCATTCGATGACTTAGAAAACACGACAGTAATGCACAACCGTTACAAGTTGGACACAAGCGATGCCGTCCGATAGCTCCGGAACGCGCCGAGGATAATTACAAACGAGATGCACGCTTTCATTCTTTTTGCATCGGAACAGTTAGGTCATGCTGCTATGCAGATAGATAGCCGGGGACGGCGAGCAGGCGTGCACCGTGACTGACTTCCAATAAACAACTAAGAAATTTCAAAATTTCAACAGCTGGATTACTTTTGCCTTTCAATTTATGTTTTGTACTAGCTGACCCGGCAGACTTCGTAGTGCCTCAATCGACTTAAACAAAATAAACTTAAAACAAACAAAAGAAATCCATCCGACGGGGGACACATCAAAGGAAAAACAAAATTGCTATTTTTATTTAATTCCGAGCATTTTCATATTTATCTACCTTTTAAACCTACTCTATTGAAGCTCCTCTAGAAGCTCTATTGAAGAGATGTCCATAAAAGATAAAAGAAAAATCTTTAACTCGTGCATCCTACCCTGTTTGACGTACGGTTGCCAGACATGGGCGTTAACCGAAAAATTAACAAATAAAATACAGGTATTTCAGAACAGCATAGAAAGAAGTGTCATTGGTGTCAAGAGAAGAGACAAAGTAAGATTATCGGAAATAAAAAGACTTACTAAATTTAAAAACGCTATCCAAATAAGTAGAACGCTGAAGTGGAGATGGACAGGACATATCTTAAGAGAGAAATACGAGAAATGGACCAAAATAATTATAGAGTGGTACCCACGGGATGGCTGTAGAAAAAAAGGAAGACAGCCAAAACGTTGGGAAGATGAAATAAGGAGTGTCGCCGGCCCGCATTGGAGTCGAATGGCCAAAAATCGAGAATATTGGCAATCTTTGGAGGAGGCCTTTGTCGAGAGACAAGCTGTTTTTTAAAACCACACCGAACGCCGAACGGAATAATCGATATTGATTATAAGTTGCACTTAAATTTAATTTATTATTAAGTAATGTATTAAGCTAGTAAAACAGCAATAAAGGCTTATTATTATTATTATTATTGAAGCTCATGGGTGATGGTGGTCACGACCCTCAGACATGAGGAACACGACTCGAGGAGGAGGAAACCTACTCTGGACTTCCACAAATAATTCAAGACCAAAATTAGCCAAATCAGTCCAGCCGGTCTCGAGTTTTAGCGAGACTAACGAACAGCAATTCATTTTTACATATACAGATTAAGATTGCTTAGATGGATGGACGAGCTCACAGCCAACTTGGTGTCGAATGGTTACTGGAGACCATAGACATCCACAACGTAAATGCGCCACCCACCTTGAGATATAAGTTCTAAGGTCTCAAGTATAGTTACAATGGCTGCCCCACCCTTCAAACCGAAACGCATTATTGATTCACGGCAGAAATAGGCAGGGTGGTGGTACCTACCCGTGCGGACTCACATGAGGTCCTACCACCAGTGATTACGCAAATTATAATTTTGCGGGTTTGATTTTAACTTAACACCAGGTCGGCTGTGAGCTCGTCCACCCATCTAAGCAATAAAAAATATATAAAAAAATAATATATTCAAACATCGAGGTGTGTATGCAGTAAAAAGGCGTAGATCACGTCTTTAAGACAATCATTGAGAGAACCTTCGGAAACCTCATTCGTCCAACACAACCATACCTCCGAACAAAACAATAAACAGACAGAAGGCGCCAGACCGTATCGTGTGAATTTCTTAACGACCTATAGAATTTTGCAATGCAATGTTCGTTATGGTATGGAGCCTACCAAAACTTTGGCAGAATTATTCATCAGTGTTTTTACTGGCCGTAGAGAATATTGTAAGCGCTCACGGGTGGGTACCACCATCCTGCCTAAATCTATCGCAAAGCAGCCATGTTCTCTAAAGGGATTAGAGGGGTGAGGAAGCTGTTATACAACTGGGACTTTACCCTCGTGTATCTAGGTGGTTGAAGGCGTTTACAATGTCTATGGGCTTTGCTGACCATTCAAACCGAATCATTCACCAATCTACGCATAAAAATTAAAACAAACTGTAGCGACCCTAGTTATAGCAGTACGTATTTTTAAGACAGCCTTTTTTGGCTTATTTTCCACTATTCGTGAACACATATGACGTCAGAGAACTGAAAACAGATAATATCACGCAGTATGGAACTTCAATTAAACGGAAGAACATATTACTTGGCAAAAGCACTAGAAATATTGCGGATGTAAATTAACTTGAATCGATCGCTCCCTCTCCGCTGACTTGGTAATCAGAATTGAAATCCTACATAAAGAGTTTCTTATGAGACCTCATTTCCAAGGAACCCTTTGCTTACTAACTATTTCTACGAGTATGATACAGTACAATTGAGTCGATAACTTTTTAATTGGGTTTTAGTAACTCGTCCACTCATCTATTTGGGGAATTTTCGAAGTAAACTCTATTCAGAATCTGTAAGTCCATGAAATGAAACTACACACGAAAAGCGAACCCTCAACAGAGGCAAACATAATACATCAATGTGACTTGGTCTGCGAGAATAAGATAGAATACTTCAAAAGGCTTCTGGAAATAATCTACCGCGTGTGAACGGCACACGTGTTTTTATTTTTGCAATAAAACTCGCACGTCTCCAAATAGAAAAACGAGACTGCGGTTGAAAAAGACGTCAGGAAAGCGTTGTGAATAAAGTAAATAATCTTACGTTTTCTCGGAAGGGATGAAATTGCGAGAAACATCCGGACCGTAAAACGGATTTCGGGGATAACTTAATATTGTTCAACCGGGCGACTTAGAGCAGCGAGCAGGGCTGTTTGATGTTTGTAAAGTTTGGTCCAGTATATACCGGTAGGACGTATTTTAGGCACGAACGGGTATATACCGCTATCCTGCCTATTTCTGCCGTGAAGCAGTAATGCGTTTCAGTTTGAAGGGCGGGGCAGCCGTTGTAACTATACTGAGACCTTAGAACTTATGTCTGAAGGTGGGTGGCGCATCTACGTTGTAGATATCTATGGGCTACCACTTAACACCAGATAGGCTGTGAGCTCGTCCACCCATCTAGGCAAAAAAAATAATAAAAAATAAAATTCTAACGCGAAGCAGTCAACCGTTATGGTTTGACAAACAGTGAAAGGGTATTGGACCTCATGTCAAAAGGTGGAGGGCCGATGTTCACGTTGTGACTACAATGAGCTTCGTAAATCACTTAAAACAAGGTAGGTTCACCTATCTGTTTTTAAAAAGATATAATTTATTTAAATTAGAAACTGCAAAACACGCCTATGCATGCAGCAAGTCGAACAATTAATTTCATTTCATTTCTTTATCCTGCTGATACTGGTCAGGCAGGATAATACATGAATCGAAATTCGAAGTTAAAGGGACCTCTTAAGATGAATGAAAAGATTCGGGTTACATACGAACAAACTTAAATATCAAGCTAATTACAGAGTGTTACAAATAGCGGTCTTGGTTTTTAGTAATTTTTCGTAATATTTACTTTCGGTCCGTTAAATTGAAACGCGGTCAGTGATAAGTGAATGAGAATGACAATAATGGCGTATATTAGTAGCCTGACCACTGCACTGGGTAATTTATGAGGACCGAAAATGATGCCATTGCAAAGTATGCAATTTACAGTCTGGCAGCAAGCACGTGTGCAAGATCAAGAAAGTTCGAGTTTCAATTTCTCAGTTTTGAAATGGGAAAACCAAAAGGTATAAAAGAAATCAACCAGTAGCACGATGGTTCTAAGATGGTGGGACAGAACCTTAGGATGTCAGAAAAGCGATTTACAAATATTGCAATAAAGATTGCATGTTATAAAAATGCACCAGAAAAACGAGTAAAATTTGATATCTACATCGTTTTGCTATTTGATAGTCTAAATATATATTAAGTGTATAATCTATGGTCTAAATTTTAGTTGGAATTTGTATAGTAATAAATTGCAAATCATAGAACCCAAAACGCATGACATAAAAGAAACAAATGAAGACACTGAAAAGTTCCTACGGCAAGTTGCAATGGATATACAACTGGAGATATAACTCAAGGAGGGATGACGTCAGACAGGCGGCTGATCGTAAAACTCATGTCACATCCCTATGCAGCATGGTAACAGTACATGCCACCTTGATGCCACATGATATGGGATAACGTCTAAAACAAGAAAGACGGCCATATTCCACAATAGGGACAAGGCCCACTGATTTTCTCGCCGGATCTTTTCAGTGGGTTCCCATCCGGTGGTAGATTCTATGAAGCACTGCTCTGGCTAGGGCTAGTGTTAGCAAATTCTCTCAGGTTTACCAACCTACCCGTCAGGGCGTTGCTGGAATAACGTCACATACTACCAGCGTATAGGTAGAGGAAAAATACAGCTGCCCTAGTGGTCAATGGTTATTGTCGTCCATCAATTAGCAAGGCTAAAGGTATAGTTTGGCCGCCATTTAAATAAGGGATAATGTAAATTTCTTTACCGCAAATATTCAGAACAGTATTACCGACCTTGATTGAATACATACAATCTAAGCTGAGTAATCTCGAATCGAAAGAAACCAAAAAGGATTTTGGTTATCTTAAATATTGATCAATATTATTCTGTGTTGAATTTATGATCAAGTATTTTTAATAATGAACGGCTAACATTGTCGGCTCGTAAAGAGGATTTAAGGATTATTTGTTGATGTCCCGTTTGAACTACGTTAGAGTTACCGGGCTACTGAAAATCTTCTGTTATGGTAGATTTGGTAATGAAACCACGAACAATTCCCATAACCTAGAATTCACCAAGTACCATCTTGCCTATTTCGGACCGGTACCTACCCGTTTACACTCACGAGACATCTTACCACCAGGAAAAATGATATTTTCAATCATTATTTATTTTGGTTCAATGATCTTTTCCGCATTCTATTCTGTAGTCAATGATTCAAACTCAAACTGAGTTGATATTTAACTTACTTGAACTTAGCACTTAGAATAGCATGCAGCGAACATTATACTGGTAATGAATTGTATGTTTAAATAGCATGGTTGGTTTAGCAGTTGTTTTAGCTGTGCTTCTTTATTTTATAGTTAGTCAAAACTGAATACAGATAATTCTCAAATTGAAACACCAAACTGTCGTTTTCTAGCATCATTAACTTAGTATCAACCAGCAGTGACCAAACGGCGGTAAATAAATTAAAAACAACCTAAACAAACGACATAAAACACTAGAATGTATGCAAAAACAGACAAAGCATTGCGCAACATTCCGAGATACGACACGAATGTTTTTCGCAATAAATTCGAGTTTGTTGCGCGGAATGTTCGTGAAATGTCAATTACTTCAATTATACACGGATTTTAAATGAATATTGAAATAGCAATATGTTTATTATATACACAGGCTGCTTTAAAGGCGGTCTACTGGTGACAAATCGGGCCCCGAACCCATATGATTAGTAGTATTCCTCTTTTTTTTCCTACTTATGCTGATAGCCTTGAGAGGCTATAACAGCGTACCGAACGAGTAGGTAAGCTCACGGGGCTCAAAGCTGGCGAAGTTGCTTACAATGACCCTAGCAAGGGGCAGTGCTTCGCAGAATCTACCACCGGATCGAAAACACGACCCACTGATAAGATCCGGTGAAAACTCAGTGAGCTGTGTGTGGGCTAGTTTGCTCGCCGAGCCCTTTGCGCAAGAGACAGATACGACGAGAACAGTATTCCTCATTGTACGAGCTTCGGAGCCGTTATCCAATATAAACTTGAACTCAATGTCAAGATGAAGGAATGAATATCTATGGTCACCAATGTCTCGAGAGCTATAAGCTCATATACCCATCTAATGCATTTGAACAAGCTTCTAGCCGGTCACTGGACGTTTAGATACAAAAAGACGGTCAGAAAATCAAGTGTAAGCTGATGTATCTGATTATTACTAATGTATTCGCCTTTTTCATGGCTGGGGAATCGCTGGAATTTTAAAGCAATATTTCTTTACCGTATTTATATGACAAATAGCATCCTAAGCGTATTTTTAATTCCTGCATTGCTTACTGAAGACAATAGTTACGTCTCGATTAAAAACCAAACAGACAAAAACATCACCAAACAAATGTAGGTAGTAACTAAAACAATATATCAAATGCTTTCGTTTTAAGGAAATCCTAAAATTGAAAATAAATATCACAGTCGAATCGTGCTACCAAAATTGTACCAAATAAAGTTCCCATTCTACTATTTTATTTGAACTTGGCAACCCTGTCTTCGATTTCACCCCGACCGACAGCTAGATTGTATTCAACCCGTCCTTTAGTTGTCAGGCTTCATTCTATTTAGGTCTTTGAATTGCTAAAATCTTATATCTAGGACGCTTTAGTTCACAGGAGATTTGTTCCTTTATAACATTGCTCGGCTACTTTTATTAATAATAGAGGTAATTTTGGAGATCACAAAGGAATATTTTCAACAATTAATCGTAAATTGGAGACAGTCCTGCTATTTAATAGAGTACTACGCGAAATATTGTGAAATATCTAGCTGTGCGTCTTGTTTTTAGTTTAATCTTATTACAGTTTCGACTATCGAAGCAATCACGCGGTCCAATGTCAAGGGTATCACAGCGTTACTTCAAAATTAATGAGATTTCAAACGATTTTCTTGGGTGGGTGGCGGTATTCATGATGCCGATGAACTACATTTAATTATTACAGCAAGGCGGACCCTGGGTCTGTTCAAGCTTGTTAAAAGAACATTTTAAATTATTTAAATTTCGCGGTTTTACTGCTGTTCGCTTCAATTCCAATCTGACTACATTTTTTATTCAGTAAGAATGAAACCCGTTGTAATTATCCGGGACAATGAGTTACTGGTATTGCTCTGAGGTCCATAGGCTTATAACTCGATTTGTAGATCTGTTGGTACATAAAATCACGAATACTCTCGAATTTACTATGGCAATTGTATAGCTTTGCCAGGGTCATTTAATGTATTGTTCCTTGTATCCACCTACAATCAGTAAGTGGGGTCTTCACAGCAAATTTTTCTATTCCATTCTCCTCTATCAGTCGTCATCTCAACACTTACTCCTGTTTCTTTCATATCGTCATTCACACATTTACCATTTCCACACATCTCCTAGTCACATGCATCTCCTCTTTTAAAATGTATGTAACATTAAGAAATGGATTAAAACCGCGCTATCTGATTATCCCTGTGCGTAATTTTCAAGACCGTTCATTCAATCATTGTTACGAGCTTGCGTCAAAGATTCAAACTTTTACAGATAAATAACAGATCCAAGAATTCTTGGCGGTGTATTTTATGAATACCGCTGAATGATATTTGAACTTTATGAGAATGAGGTGCGATCGACAATTTATAGCCTCTTTGGTCTGTTGGTTAGCGGATCTGAGTAGCCGGGGATAAGGTTCACTGTGCGAAATTCAATCGATGCCTGAATGTACAGTTCCCGTAAGTGTTTCCAGGGTAAATAAAATAGGAGACAGACATAAGAGCATGTGGCTGATGAATTTTGGACTATAGATAATGCGATTCCTTGAAATAATTCATCGATAATTATAGTCTGAAGATCACAACTTAAAAAACCACAAACGGTGTAAAATAAAAGCTAGTTTTAAAGGAAAAATTTACGACCGATTTATTTTTAGTTTATTACCCGACTGATGTTCCGGTCTTACGAATTGCAGTTAGTTATCAGAATGCAACGCGAAACTTCAAAATATATCAACATTTTCAATGTAACGAATCGATAAGATAAAGTTCGTTAAACAATGTTTATGATGATGCATGGATAGTTGAGGTGTATTGAACAACAAAACGTAATAAGTGAACCACTAGTTAACATAGAAAAATCTACCTTAAGCTTTTTATCATAATCAATGCAACCTCCTGTATCCTAAGGTTTTTATTACCTAAGAGAGTAGACGAACGAGTACACAAAGGCTCCCACATTTCTGGTAAAAGATCACCAACATCCATGAACTTTAGAAATGCTAGAGGAACAGTTAAGCCATGGATCATCGCTAAAAACTCTTCTCAAACTCTTGTTTGAGGACGGACATGTCAGGGAAAACTTCATCAGTCAGTAGTCATCAGTAGTAAAATAATCCTCCTTATAATAAGCCACACTGCATCAGCGCTGCGCAGTGCAGATGACGAATCATCTCACCAGACACTCCTCACGAAAAATACGATACAAAACGCGTAAAGAACCAACTCTAAAGATAACTAAGTCCCAATCGAGCCAAAGATTCCAACTAATAGTGGATGTATTTCTCCGTTATTCTTGCTTCTTATAAATTTCGGTTATTGATTGCAACCAGACAATGAGTTCATTATCCATGCACCCTATTGAATAAGAGGCTTTCTTTGTTGAATAGCATTTAAAAAATGTATTATTGATCTATGTGATTAGATAGATGGGTCCTTCTCCTCTTCTGCTGATTTCTATCAGATGTTTTTCTCGAAGTTCTAGCTTTGCAATTACATGCGGGAACCCTTATTTATGCAGGAATAAAAATGCGCTTGGTTATTTTCTTGAAATTCCTCCCAATTAAATTTCCGTCGTAATCACTCGACCTAATGTTAAGTTTGACAAACTGATACCCGGAATAGATTGTTTCAGCTTTAATAACTTCCAAATAGTACGAGATTAAAAGAGATTTTATTTGGCTATAATTATTGTTCCAATATTACTGATGTTATAATTTTTATTTATCTTGACGGTGCTCAAACTTCAATCTTTCTTCGAACGAAAATTGATTTGATTCCAAAAGAAGTTTGTGTTAATCTTTTTTTGCTGCTGACATTTAAAATAACAAAAAAAAGGATTTAAGCTGAAATAAAAAAACAACTCAGCATCCGTTTGCCTTGATGATAAACGATTTCCTTTATCAATAAAGATACTAGTTTTATTATATTGTTGGGAAAAGTAAAAAATTGTCGACTGCCAAATGTGGCTTTTTTATTAGCGTGTATGAGCAAACGAACTCACGAAGTGATTAGTATTGCTCAGTCCGATCCTATCCATTCTTCTGTATCAGAAATTCCGCGTAATCTCNAACTCAGCATCCGTTTGCCTTGATGATAAACGATTTCCTTTATCAATAAAGATACTAGTTTTATTATATTGTTGGGAAAAGTAAAAAATTGTCGACTGCCAAATGTGGCTTTTTTATTAGCGTGTATGAGCAAACGAACTCACGAAGTGATTAGTATTGCTCAGTCCGATCCTATCCATTCTTCTGTATCAGAAATTCCGCGTAATCTCTTAATTAAACGGTAGGCAGCGGCTTGGCTCTGCCGTTAGCATTGCTGACGTCCACGAGCGACGGTAACCACTCACCATCAGGTGGGCGGTAAGCTTGTCTACCTACTTTTTCAATAAGGACAATTTACGAACGCGTGTCCACTATAGCTAATGTTCACAATTGACTTCCACGGTGAAAGAAAACATCGTGTATTAAAAATCAAACCCGCAAAATTATCATTTGCGTAATTACTGGTGGCAGGACCTCTTGTAAGTCCGCGCGGGTAGGTACCACCACCTGCTCATTTCTGCCGTGAAGTAGTAATGCGTTTCGGTTTGAAGAGTAAAGGGCAGCCGTTGTAACTATACTTGAGACCTCAGAACTTATATCTCAAGGTGGGTGGCGCATTTCCGTTGTAGATGTCTATGGGCTCCAGTAACCACTTAACACCAGGTGGGCTGTGAGCTCGTCCACCCATCTACACAATAAAGTTGCAAAACGCTTTGTTTGTTAACCGACTGGCGAATCGCATACTCACGCAAAATATGCGGCGCGCAACGCAAGCCACATTTCGTAGATTATCTTCAGAGGATCGCGTTAGAAAGAGAAAGAAAATTTCCTGATCGGCATAATCGAAACTTAAAAACAAATCCTTTTTCCTACTAATTAAATTCAACGCATGCATTTCATCAGGTTCCAATGCAGACTCGTAATGTAAATGAAAAAAAAATACGATTCTAAAACCTTAATGTAATCCAACTGAGACTCTGATTTTGGATCAGTCTTATATATATTAAAATAACTGATATAGCCCCAAAAATATATGAGCTTATTCCGCAGAGTGAGCCTTTGACGTAAAGCCCGTAATATGAAAGCTCAAAAGCTTATGTTCCTCTCCCGGGAATACATTTGCGGTAACGATAATTTCTTTCCTGATTTTCTTTGGCGATAAATTGAGAATATCTCAATTTGATAAATTGAGAATACATATCTCAATTTAAAAAAAAGATGTAGTATATTTTTCAAAAAATGTCTTCTTATCAACCCTTTTGACAATGACCGAGACGAATAATTGTACACCGGAATAAATTGCCTATAATCTTAGACTTTACAGCGTCAATTATTGTCAGGCGATCCCATATATAACCTGCCCTTGTTAAAATTAAAACATTAAAATATCAAATAGGTAATAGTCGTGGTTAAAGGTATAGTATTATATTTAAACTGCGCATTGAGATTCGCCTTCAAATCAGCATACATCTGTTTTCTGTCTGTTTCTTTCTCCCTCTCTATTAAATTTCATTATAATTCATTACGACATTCAGTATTAATGTTTTGGGTTCAGTAAGCTTAACCATACCCCATTACTTTATAATGTAGTAAGTAGTAGTGTATATCAAAATCAAAACGTTTTCAATCGAACTTGTTTGCTATTTTACATAGATATTAATTAAATATCAAAAGAACGGAACACCAAGTCAGAGAGAGTCTTGACTTTTTTCTATTCCACTTCTATCATTGAATACAATATTTGTATATTAGATATAGGTACATTTGTATATTACATAATAAGAAAATCAAATAGGACAGCCCGTGGGAATGTTTCTTGGTAGACTTCTTAGATGGGCAGTTCATTTGACGTTATGTGGGATCTCTATCTCACACAAAGAATCACATATTTTCCGAGTCCGACTAAAGAAATTCAGTTCGAAACTGACTTATTCTAGAACGTTAACATTTTGCCATTCATTTACTTATTTTAACTAGTTTATTTTTTCCTATTGAAACAACTGTATTTTTTCCTTCGTTTTGTTCGTCGGATGGATGCTTTTTTTTTTGAAGTCGCAAGCTATGAAATCGTTGGAGCGTGTCGATGCGGCATATTACGTAATGTGTAAGAAAAATATTGTTTGTACGCAGAAATGCCGCAATACGTATTTTTTACCTAATTCGAGTAATTGCCGCGTGACGTCATCGATAACGTCACAGGAAGAAACCGGTATCAAGCTCGATCAACAAAACAAAGATTGTTGTTTTATTTTTGTTAAATTGACGATGGTCTTATTGGAATGTTTTTTTATTCCTATTAAAAATAGTAAATCAGTCATCAATTTTTCTGTTTACGCATTACGTTCGGAATTACTGAAATTAATTTGTATCACGTAGAATTCACAATTAATTTATTTTGTAGCAGCACATTATTTCACAGTAAGTACACCGGCACGCCGCGGCCGACGCGTCCGTAAACAAAC
Source organism: Bombyx mandarina (assembly GCF_003987935.1). The sequence goes on from NW_021011566.1 coordinate 1,399,728, forward strand.
GTTCATTATTTGCGTAGAATCCAGCCGGCGAACATTATCATTATCTGCCGGCGAAACAAACGGAGAAAGTGCGCTTACTCGAGCTAATAACACTAGGTAACGTTTCTAATTCCAGCAGGCAACAGCGGACCGGCGCATCTGATCGTTTTGACACCTGTCACTTTGACAGCTGAGCAAAATCCATACAGCCTTACCTTTAACTAAGCGCTGCAGGATAATCTCCTTGTGCTCGTGAGTGTGGGGCTCCCCGATGACGGCGAGCAGGTAGCATCCCGTTAGAGGGCTCGGCGGGGGCACGGAGGCCGAGACCTCCGTCCCGAGGGACAGCGATCTGTCCTCGTCGTGGTCCATCGCCGACGGCGGCGCCGGCACGACTGCCGACGGTTCGGCCAGTGCAAGCGTGTGCAGTCGACCGCTCGACAGGGGAACTCCGCTCGGAATGGCGTCTGCCGGCCGGCGCTGGACGAGGCGCGCGCACCGACCTCTCATCGACCGCCCGTCAAGCGCGACACGCAGACGCCGCGTCTGCTTCTCCAACCCCTTACACCCGTCTTGTTCACTCCTGCACGGAACCCACGCCCGCGGACAAGGACGGTGCCTCCTAAGGGCGTATACAGAAGCCTGAACGAGCTAGCCCAGCGCACACGTGATCTGCATTGCGTCTAAACACGCCGGCTGAAAAACCTCAGCTGTGCGATAGAATGCGAAGACGGTGCTTACGATGAGATGATTTCGACAGCTTGACGTTTTTCAGCCGATCAGTTTTGTTGATACAGGAACGCTTCAAGCCTTTCCCGTCTTAAATTACAGCACAAAACTAAACAAAGATGCAGAGAAGGGTTTCAGTTGAGTCACGTTGATGTCGATATTCCTGACAAAACAATAGACGGGTCTAATAGATACAATTTATATTCATAATAGCGCGTAGGTTGCGTTCGCAAGAAAGTGAAAACGTTCATCTTCTAATGACTAATTCGTCCGATTTATTGATGTTTGTTTTCCTGTTAATGTAATCTGGATTTTGATAAAATGGCAGATAACGAGTATTGTCATTTGGCGGCTCAAATCAGACTTTATATTATGATTCCTTTTTATTATAGGAGGAAAGAATCTACCTTAATTTTACAGCTTTTTTTACTTCATAAGAATTTTATATCTATATTTTCATTGAGTTAATAGGATAATAATAATGTTTCTATAACTAAATTTATACGTTGGGATAACACATACACACACAACAACACATTCACACGATGATTACGACGTTTTAAGCCTTTTCAAATTATTGGAATACATACTTAAGTCTAGTAGACAGTATAGCATTTACTGTCGACGTATAATCACAGGATCATCACCATTTTATAATTTATTTCAAAATCATATGAATATATGGTTCACCTGATAGAGAGAGGTCATCGCCCATGGACAACAACAATACTAACCACACTACTGCCTACTCCTACTGCACTTTAAGCCCTGTTTGTCATTGCATAATCCTCCATCGAAATATAGAAAATGGTAAAAGTAAAACTAAAATGAATGCACAAAAACGCATCTAATTTGAAATATAATTGGAGTCATCATAACTGAGGTATTTAAAACTAAACAGCCCAAAAACTGAATCAACCTAGACTGGATAAATCACGAGCATAGAGTGCGGACAAGTCAAATTGCGAGCCAAATAAAGCTGAAATTTTAACAGAGAACTAGTGGTCCCGCAGTAGTCGAAATTCGACTGTAATTGATTGAAATTATAAGTTTGTACACTATTAAGATTCTATTGTCGAAGACGTATAAACTTCTATAATCACAGATTTCGCCAAGACTACACTTTAGACAAATATGAATAATAAAAAATATTTAATCTTAATTCCCAATCTGACCACAGTCTATAAGTAAAAAGAAAAGTTTGACCATAAACAAATAGTATGCATGCGCGTGTGTGTCAAATACATGGTTTTTTTATTGATTTAATATATTCTTATGCATAATTTAAAAAAAAAATTAGCATTCTGCATTCCTTCTCTATATTCTGTATAAGTGTGGAAAATTTCATACTCCTCCGTCCGCGCAATTTTCGTAAAAAGGGGTACAAAGTTTTTGCTTCACGTATTAATATATAGATAATATATAGATCCCTAATAAGGATGATTACAAAATTTGTTTTTTTACAACCACGCTTATACGTGTACTTTTTTTTTAATTCGGCAATACAGCCTGCCTGATGACGGTTTGAATGGAAAAAATTAAATCCAAAATAAAATTCCCACGACACTAATTGCACATATTTCTTAATAATTAAAATGAATGTGAATTTTGAGTCGCCTAAAAAGGGACAATAGGAGACGTAAAGTTATTACAAGGAAAACATTATATCCTTTGTCGGATTAACTTAAAAGACTATTATTATTCCTTAAAAGAGCATCTAAATGAGCATCTTATAAAATTTATTTACTTGTTTTACATATTTCTTTGTGAAAATATTCTGGCTTACAGAAAAAGAAAACCAGATCGCCAAAAAGTCTCACGCATACATAAGCTATACAAAAACAATCGAATTAAGTTGGTAATAATAAATACATAACAAAAACAGATAAGTAACAAACAGTATCTGATTAAACAGTCACATTATAGAGAAAGAACAAAACGAAAAGTCAGTAACACAGTATAACATCATCAAATTATGAATATGTTATAAAACTAAACTATTAGCATTGCATCTATAACTAACAACTAAATATCGACGCTTGAAAGGCAAACGTGACTAAGCGACAATAACTTATTTGTACATAAATGATAGGCAATAACCATATTCGATGCGCAAAAAAAATATATTTCTAGGTCTATTAAAATCATTTCAATCCTTCAGCTACTAGCTAGATTCTACTACAGCTAGATTCGTTAAGAAAATATATTTTTTCAGGAATTTCAACTTTAAATTATTATACTGTAAACGTTCACGCATTGTCGCTTAGTCACGTTTGCCTTTCAAGCGTCGATATTATAACAAAATCCAGATGAACGAGATTATGAACCAAAAAATAAATTATAATGTCAAGTTATAATGACAAACAGAACACGTATTTCCTTATTCGTCCGTTCTAAGCATATGTCTAGAAGGGTGCGATAAGGGAATATAGAATTTGTGAGGGAAAATATGCATATATAGTCGGATTTTTAATTAGACGAAGCCAGCTGACAGTAGCTAATGTCACTTTGTGAAATAATGTTGCTATATTTAAAGTAATAGTGTAGCGTTCAGTTCTCGTTCAATCACATAAATGAACAATGAGTGTGAAGAGTTAATCATTAATTTCAAACTATAAAAGAATATTATTTATATTTTACAATAAAATTGTATTAAAGTGATCCAATATAATAATATGTTACTAGTAGTATGTAACTACAATCAGTTTTTTTTATTTTCATTACCTATGTACCTATAATTGTTATATTTTATACATCTATAGTTTCAACTATATGATGCATTGGAAATAGGACAGTCTTACAAGCTTCCTCGCAATGTTTTTCTTAATGTTTAAAACACTCGGTATTCAGTACAGGTAGATACCATAGGAACATAATGTTTCGTCGAAAACTCGTTGGTATGTACAAAGCACGGCTGAAATTCGAACCCCGTGCCCGATATCGGCAGTTCGGCACACTAACTATTCACTAGACAATCGAGGCAATTTCATTAATTCAGGAGTTTTTTCAATCGTTCACTTTGTCACAACACTATTTTTATTTCATCAAAAACTGACAACACAGTAAACGTCAGTTTACTTCGTCTAATAAAAAATCCGACTATAGAACTCACATTAACGTCGAAATGGCGCCCTAACGATGTTGAATACAATATAATCCACAGGTACATAACTTTACAATATGTCAATCAAAAACCGATTTTAACAGTAAGTTTGTAATGTACACTATCGCAAGTTTTGATTCTCGCACAATCAGAGACAACGGATCGTCTAGATTTTTTATTGAATTCAAAGAAATTGGATTGGGTATAATTATTCTCTAGCTAATGAAGACTGGAGCAAACGCTCAACGTCTGTAATTCGTTCAATATAATTTATACGCAACATCTGCAAATTTTGAATTCAATCGTAGATAATGAAGCTACTAAATAAATTTTGTTAGATTTCGTTAGATAAATAGATTTTGGGTGGACGAGCTCACAGCCCACCTGGTGTTAAGTGGTTACTGGAGCCCATAGACATCTACAACGTAAAATGCGCCACCCACCTCGAGATATAAGTTCTGAGGTATCAGTATAGTTACAACGGCTACCCCACCCTTCGAACCGAAACGCATTACTGCTTCACGGCAGAAATAGGCGGGGTGGTGGTACCTACCCGTGCGGACTCCTAAGAGGTCCTACCACCAGCGACCAGGTCAATAGTGGTAAAGTTTGTTAAAAAAATCGGATAACAAACGGAAGAAAAAGGTTACGACCTGTTATATTTTTAGTCTTTGGTTATTCGTACATAAACATCTAGGACTTTATTAACGAAAATCTTCAGGACATTTTATTGAATTATCATTATCCTGCCCTTCTCCCAGTCACCTGGGGTCGGCGCAACATGTTTTCTCCTTCCATACTCTTCTATCATATACCATTTCTTCGCTCACTCCTCTCTTACCCATGTAGAAATATGTAGAAAATATGTTTTTTACATATGTAGAAAAAATATACAACCTGCGTCGTATAAACTACCGGAGACAACATAGCACAAGAAGGAAGGTTTTCTTTAAGACATGAGGTCAAAATACGTTGTAAATTGGACTCATTGTGAGTTTCATAGGCTACGGTATGCCTATGGTAATGCTGTAAAAAAGAGAAATAAGAATATTGAACATACACGAGCGATTGGATGGCAACAGTCCACTATAGTATATGACATATCTTTGACATAGGCAGAAATAGGTAGGATGGTGATACTGACCCGTACGAGAACTTAATAAGCCCCATCAAGATTACATAATAAAATTTATAACATTACATAAGCAAGCACCCTTCTAAGCAATAAAAAAAAAAAAAAAAGCCATGAATTATTTCAATGCCTGACGCATAAAATCTGTAAAATATTCGAAATATTTAAAATTAAATTATATTAATATACACCGTAAATATCCTTTTAATTATATATTTAACTACATATAAATAAAGTGTAAAATAAAATAATTTATATTACATTTAGTTGAACTTATGTTATTTACATAATATTTAGAAGGTTATTCAACCGTGATAGCATCCCATCGCGCAACGCAGCCACTCGTCGCAAGTAGATTAAGTACAAATTAATTAAGCCGCAAAATGCTCGCGATCCAATTTCATAAATGCGGGACCGAACGTATTTACTAATTGTATTATCCGTGTCGTTGACAGCTCTTGTTTCTGTGGCAGCGACAGGTAATCACAGCTTTAAGACTGAGAATGCGACTCATTTTATCGAAGACTAGATGATAACCGAGCATTGCTCGCTTTTTTTTTTATAACGCCATCTTGTTGTTTCTTTAAAGCAGTTAGTTGCTCTGAATTATCAAAAATAGTATTAATATTCGCGAATAGATGTCGGGAAGAGTGAAGAGTATTGAAAACACGAATAAAACAACATTTTCTGAAAATAAATCGTAGCTAGATCGATTTATCGCCCCCGAAATCCCCTATAAACTAATTTTTATGAAAATCGTTGGAGCCGTTTCAGAGATTCAGATTATCTCGGAAACGGCTCCAACGATTTTCATTTACATTTATATACAAGAATTGCTCATTTAAAGGTATAAGATAGACGACCGTAAAGGAGAGCGTAGAAGGTTCTGGGCGTGAGCCCGCTTGGAGCCTCCGTCGCTGCAGAGCTTGGTGATAGTAGCAAATACTCCAGCGAGGCCCTGGAGAAATGACGTGGAGAAAAATTTCACGTGAACAGCTGTTGCTCACGAATCAGTCAAGGAGAAATCTTATCTTGATGTGGCGTATCTTTTTTTAGTGCTCACCCGGTTTTAATCCATTATCGGATCTCATAAACGTCCCAGTGTGAAACGCGTCACAAACCTTGCGACACGGGGTCAAAGCCTCAATGGTATTGTAAGACGGCTTCTACCCTCCAAACTCGAACGTAAGTGTGTTAGTATACTAGTCACGACTGTTCACTCTCCGATGAATCTGGTAGTGGTCTTTTACGAGACAGAAAGAGTGGGTATATGATGACACCACGCAGCCAACAGTATGTCAATACACTTGAAATTACAGAGCCGTTTCGAAATGCTAGTCGAAGCGTTCAGGTAACACGGTTCCAATCTTACACGATAACTTGTCGGTCTAAATAAAGGAACATTTTCTCAAAACCCTTAAATAACACATGGTTATCATCATCTTAGGTCTCACAACCCAGGGCGGGCCTTAGCCTGTTCCAGTATGTCTCTCCAGACTGCTTTGTTCAGGGCTTTCTCCTTCCAGTTCTTGACACCGATAACTTTGAGGTTTCGCTAATAACACGATAGTACATCTAAAACAGGAGAACGAGATTTTTGTTTAAAAATTATTTATATATTAATACGTGAAGCAAAAACTTTGTATCCCTTTTTACGTAAATTGCGCGGACGGAGGAGTATGAAATTTTCCACACTTATAGAGAATATAGAGAAGAAGTCCACAATATTTTTTTAAAATAATGCATAAAAGATACATTAAATCAATAAAGAAAACATTACACACACTACATACCATGTATTTGACGCACACACGCATGCATACTATTTATTTTCAAACTTTTGTTCTTGTCGTCTGTTGTCAAATTGAGAATAGATTAAATATTATTTGTCTTTATTAATATTTTTTTATAGTGTAGTCTTGGCGAAATTTGTGATTAATGTATAAAATACAATCATAATAGTGTACAAACTGACAATTCCAATTAATTATAGTCGAATTTCGACTACTGCGGGACCTCTAGCTTACATAATACATTTTTTTTTTTTTTGTTGCTTAGATGGACGGACGAGCTCACAGCCCACCTGGTGTTAAGTGGTTACTGGAGCCCATAGACATCTACAACGTAAATGCGCCACCCACCTACATTACATTAGGCAGTATGAACATACAATAAATGGCAATAACCGAAAATTTAATGCTTATTTAGACTCTTACTTCATATACTGGCTTCTAATCTTATCATGAATTTTGTAGGAACGTATCTTCTGTCTTATAGGAGGGTTACCTGAAATACTCAATCAACTAACATTTCTCTTATCACATCGTATAGAAAACTAATATGATAACGACATAATCTGTGTATTCTATGACGTCATTATAGTAACGCGCTGAAAAATTCATTAGAACATAATATCCATTATCTTTGGTATTCACACACAGCTTTGAGGGCAACACAAGGTGATAATCCACAGAACGTTTAATTGTTAAATGCGAACTCCCGTATTTTGAGGCATTCAATCGAAGCCATGACCTCATTAGAATAATCTTACGATTGTTGAAATGACCAGAAATGTGACAGCAGTCTAGACAGTAGAGTCTTTAAGACAGTAGGGTCTTTTACTTTTCGTTCAATTGTAAATGAGCTCACGGTACATTTCGTCTTAAGTGGCTATCTATAGGCATCACAATGTAACTATACTTGAGACGTTTGGGATTTCTTTGAATTCGCGCCTTCACAGCTTTTATTACTGCTGGAGTCCTAACAGACCGAGGGCGACCACTTCTTGACCTGTCATCTACACTAGAGTCTTCATTGTATCGTTTGATGGTACGATAAACAAATCTTTCGGTTATATTCAAATTTTTCAGTATGTTAAAAATTTGAATTGGCGCGTAACCGCAACCATGCAACGCAATAACTGCAACACGGTCTTCTTTAAGCGTCGACTCCATATTTAAAAATGAGTAAAATTCTAAAAGTATACATTTTTATTTTCATGAACAATTCGAAATTCGAATTCAATAAACTTTTTTGTGGCCAGCATTCTAAAAGAAAAGTTTTTACTGTGTGACAACACTTATGACCTGACTAGGTATATTAAAAAATAATAATTTTTTTTATACCTTATTACAAAGTTAAGTCGTACACTATGTGTGTGCATTACTAATAAAAATCAGAGTGCCTCTTCAGTTGTATTATTTTTAATTGCATTATCCAAAAAAAAAAGCTTAGATTATTGCTTGTATTGAAGATTTAAAGTATTTTACAATGTATACGTTTTTACCAACTCACTTTACTATCAGTAAGTATGTTTAGGCCTAGTAAGCGAGAGCAAAACTCATTTTTGATCGTTATTAGGGACCGAAACTTAGATATTATGTCATTGTTACCACTGACCATGAGGAGCTCACATATAATTATACTTGAGACCTTAGAACTTGTATTTCAAGGTGGGTGGCGCATTTACGTTGCAGATGTCTATGGGCTCCAGTAACTACTTAACACCAGGTGGGCTGTGAGCTCGTCCACCCATCTAAGCAATAAAAAAAAAAAAAAAAAACATACTCGTCTCTAACCTTGAAATCGAAACCCCAATGTATTCGGTATTACGACAACACTTCTAACTTAAACAAAACATTAAATATAGTAACGCTCGTAAATAATAAATATTAAGAAAACACTTTCAAAAGCACCGCTCGTTTAATTAATTAAAAACCAATTACTTCGCCCGTTCACCAATTAATTATTTAAATAATAATTATTGACTGAGGTTCACTTCGCTCCGTGCAATGTGTACGGCTTTACTCACGAAGCCAGGTGAGGCGTGAATACTGTTCTACAATAGTACTTTTAAGAGAGAAAAATTAAATTAATTTTTCTTGCCTCGCCAAGTAGGTTCCTGCGCGTATTTTACGTGATGATTTTTTTGAATTTATGCTTCTTTAGGTGCGTTATGAAAAATTGATGAGAGTGAAATTTTACGATGCGCGCGCACCGTGACACAAAATGAACAGAATGAAGTTGCCCACTAAATCGCTCATTACAATACGACCGACGTAACTTGGAGAATCTGAATATAGCCGCAGGTGAACTTTCCGAACCGTACCGAGAATTACCTAATTAAGACGATGTCAAGAAAAGGGATGTCCAATATGCGTGTTTGAGGATGTTGTTTAATTGATTTTTTTTAAAATTGATTAAAAAAAAATAAAAATCAAATAAAGTATAACTTCTTACGCACGTACATAAGTACACGCACCCTTTTTAATTTATAATATTTTTATTAGGTTACACACAACTGGGTAAAATCTGCACACATAAACATTGTACTTATTTACATAAAATTATACATGAAAGAATTCAGCCTTTTGGATGTGAACACATCTTGCTTAAGAGCGTTTGTGCTTGAGATAAAAATATCGTTAACTAATATTAAAACGAATAAATAACTAAATGGTTATTACCACCAACGGCCCACGACAGTGCTGATGGTACCACCGCGTCGCTGCCTACCATTAGATTCTCCTGAAGCCTTCTTTGAAAAAACCGTTTTCCGGTAACTGGTGGTAGGACGTCTTGTGAGTCCGCACGGGTGAGTACCACCATCCTGCCTATTTCTGCCGTGAAGCACTAATGCGTTTCGAATTGAAGGGCGGAGCAGCCGTAGTTAAAAATGAGACCTTAGAACTCATGTCTCAAGGTCGGTGATGGTATTTACTTTGTAGATGTCTATGAGCTCCGGTAACCACTTAACACAAAGTGGGCCGTGAGCTCGTCCACCCGACCAGGCAATAAAAAAAGACATATTATAAGTTGACGATTATCTATTATAACATAGATCGCACCCCGTTGTAATAAAGCGTTAGTCCTAATCAATTTCATCATTTATATTTTTCAACAAAATGACAAATAAAAGCGTACATATTTGAATAACGAAAACACTTTAATTCTAAATGATTCATTATGCGATTTTCGTAATGATACATCCACCGGAACTTTCAGAGACAGCACAGGTCGAGTCGCGCTTAAAGCTCTAGAGATATCTTCAACACTCAACAATGTAAATTTTGTTTGAGCACAGAACCTAAATCCTCTTAGGACGTCGCGAGCTTCGGCGTGCTTTTAAAGCTTGTTAGGGGAATTAAGACTTTTGATAGCTCTGAAGTGATATAATATTTTGAATAAATTTGAAATGTAAATTCATTAGACTTAGTTGACGTTACTCGTGACACATTTGACATAGACGAAATATCTGATGTTAAAAACCACAGCCCACAGTGCAACACAGTGAGTTCCAATCCAATGATAGATTTAACCAAGCACTGTTCTTTTTTTGGGGTAGCTATTAGCAAGTCCTTTTAGGCTGAGTCCCATTAGTTCACCCATCAGTCAGGGAGAATGCAGAATAGACCCCCGAAGCTATTGGCAAACAAATAAGTAATACCATGCAGCATACCATTGGCTGTCCAATTAACTAGTTCAGATATTTCTCGTTTTACTAGAGGTCCCGCAGTAGTCGAAATTCGACTATAATTAATTAGAATTGTAAGTTTTTACACTATTATGATTGTATTTTATACATCAATAATCACAAATTTCGCCAAGACTACACTATAAAAAAATATTAACAACGACAAACAATATTTAATCTATTCTCAATTTGACAACAGACGTCAAGAACAAAAGTTTGACAATAAATAGTATGTATGCGTGTGTGTGTCAAATACATGGTATGTAGTGTGTGTAATGTTTTCTTTATTGTTTTAATGTATCTTTTATGCATTATTTAAAAAAAAAATTAGCATTGTGCACTTCTTCTCTATATTCTCTATAAGTGTGGAAAATTTCATACTCTTCCGTCCGCGCAAGTTTCGTAAAAAGGGATACAAAGTTTTTGCTTCACGTATTAATATATAGATTTGCGGACATAAATACATACATGCGTATGAACAATAAAACCAGTATTATTTACGCATATCACCGGTACCATGGGGCAGGTAACACTGACTTGATTGTTTCTGTCGCGAATCAGTCGATCATTTCGTTATGCAAAATATGATAGCAGTTACACAAACAATTTACGCTTCAATCTCCTATGTCAGGTGACCAATAAAACCATTTAGGCCGCGGTAGTAAAAACATCAATAAGTAAAATAATAAAAACATAGTTGAAAAGTATGCTGAATGGTAGGTAGCAGCTTACGTATGGACCTGGCATTTGCTACATAGACATACTATATTGAAAACATAATACGCCATACAAACCTTGCTGGCATGGTCGAAAGTGTTTTTTTTTTTGCTTAGGTGGGTGGACGAGCTCAAAGCCCTCCTGGTGTTAAGTGGTTACTGGAGTCCATAGACATCTACAACATAAATGCGCTAACCACGTAGAGATATAAGTTCTAAGGTCTCAGTATAGTTACAACGGCTGCCCCACCCTTCAAACCGAAACGGATTACTGCTTCACGGCCGAATTAGGCAGGGCGTTGGTAACTACCCGTGCGGACTCACGAGAAGTCCTACCACCAGTAATTATGCGAATTATAATTTTGCGGGTTTGATTTTTATTACACGATGTTATTCCTTCAACGTGGAAGTCAATCGTGAACATTTGTTAAGTACGTATTTCATTTGAAAAATTGGTACCTGCCGGCGGGATTCCAACATCGGTGCATCGCTACACACGAATGCACCGGACATCTTATCCATTAGACCACGACGTCTTATTATTACTATTAGATGGTAAACTGTCGGTAAGGGTGGTTGAGAATCCACCTCGCTAGCTCCAAGTTTTTACCGGGCCTTCTCACCACGCCCATAGACGCCGCCATGCCGGGCCTCAACAATAATGAAATTGTTTTTGTATCATCCGAGATCCATAATTCGCGCGTCCCCGATCCGCTATTATTCAATATGCTAAACGGAGTCAATGCACTCATTTCGGTACAACACCGACCGACACCACGCCGGGCCACGTTGGATGACCTAAAAATGTCTATTGTACTAACTACCTCGGGTTTTCGATTAAAATTACAACGTAAAGCAATCGTTTTTGTTGTTTGACGGAAATATGTCTGCCATTTATATCGTTATAGTTAATTCCTTGTCTCATACAGGTCTCCGGTTACCGTCCTCGTCGAACCCGTCGCTTGCGACGAAGGGCTCGACGAGCGAATTAACCCACAGACACAGCCCACTGAGTTTCTCGACGGATCTTCTCAGTGGGTCGCGTTTTCGATCCGATGGTAGATTCTGCGAAGCACTGCTCTTGCTAGGGTCAGTGTTAGCAACTCTCTGGTTTGAGCCCCGCGAGCTCACCTACAAACGTTAGGGCGAAGCTGAAATAGCCTCTCAAGGCTATCATAATAGGTAGGAAAAAAAAGAAAAACAAAATACAGGTCGATAATAAGTACTATATGAATTGCAATACTTAACAACATATTATTACGAGTATAAGGATTGATTTCGTGTTTCTTCTTATGTCCAAAAAAATTGACAAGGCCGACGGACCTTCGACACTTTAGGCTGGGTTCACACGGCATTATCCCGCACATTTTATTTGTGTTCGTTATTTTAACGTACAATCACCCGGGTGTTCATACGGTAGAGTTTCATTCGTGTAAAAACGAATCGCCGCAATCTTCACACAGCTGTCACACACTCTGTCTCGTTCACACAGTGCCATGTCAACGAGACAGAGCTATACTATGCGCCACTCCAACGTTAAAGTCCATTGAATTTACTTGACAAATCCGTTGAGTATTCGTTGAAACGCATAAGCAGTGTACGATTTTGCAGTACAAGCGACATGAAAATGGTTCTATAAACAATGTATGTGCCACTATTCACTAAGCACACATTCGCTAAGACGTATACTGCAAATAAACTTGCAAGACAATGCCGTGTGCACCCAGCCTTACTGTGTGAAAATAGCTGGAATAAAAACATTGTGTCATAAAAATTAAATAAGCATTGTTTCTCTTGCCTGTCGGGTAGGTAGACTGTATCCACAATCACGTTAAATTCGATATCATTTACGTGATCGACTGTCTAACAAACGTCAAACTTTACATACGCAAAAGTGAATTTAATAAAAAAGGGTTCGTGTACTTATGTACGCGCGTAAGAAGTTATACTTTATTTTTATTAAATTTATTTCTTTTTTTTTAATATTAACTAATTAATAATAAATATTTAACGTTCATAATTTAATAATATTTAGTATGAATTATATTAAATAATAATTTTGTTATTTTATAGTACTAAAAAATTAATGCCAATAACACTTTTTTTACGAGTGTACATGCGCGAAAGTTTACCTTCGGCTATATTCAGACTCGCCAAGTTACGTCATGAGCGATTTAGTGGGCAAATTCATTTCTGTTAATTTTTGTGTCACGGTGCGCGCGCATCGTAAAATTTCACTTTCATCAATTTTTCATAACGCGCCTAAAGAAGTATGACTTCAAAAATCAGAATACAGATGAGTACGAGAAGCTATACATTTAAAATTTTCGTCTTCTTTTTAAATAAAGATCATCGGAATACTTAGTATTTTACATACATTCCAAATTTAATATTTTATTTTATATATTTTCTTTCTAGCGTGTTATGAGAATCAATCGAGTGTGAAAACAGATAGTAATGTTCAATGTTTTGCGGCCTTAATCGTTGCGTGGCTTAATATTTTTTGCTCTGTAACATGTCGGTGACAGGTTTACAGCTAAGAATTACTTGATATATACATTGTAACGTGTACAAAATATCATAACGCGTTATATTAAGAAAACTGAAAACAATGGCGTGACATTTTCCGTTCAAGGACACAGATCCGAATTTTGGCCCAAACTATTGTCAGAACGTATTATACCGAATGTTATTTAAAAAGGAATATTTGTTTACTTTTTCTTGATCTTTACGTAAAGTAACAATAGATTGAATAGATAGATATTGATAGAATTTTCGGTAGGCAGCGGCTTGGCTCTGCCCTGGCATTGCTGAAGTCCATGGGCTACGGTAACCACTCACCATCAGGTGGGCCGTATGCTCGTCTGCCTACAAGGGCAATAAAAAAAATGTTGAAAATGTCTGTAAAAGTCTACTCGAATAAAAACACATAAATTTGATTGACTTATTTTAGGACTAGATTTCCCTTTTTATTTTAGGCTTGTAACTCTAATGAGTTATCTCTAGTGAATCTAAATCTCTAGTGAACAAGTCAGGTGAGGATGTTTTTCACCGACTGAACGTGTTTCCTATAAATTTATGTTATTCTCATATTGTAGTTCTGTTTCTACCGATCTTCGCAACTATTGAGTTAATATAGACATGAATACACATTAAAACAACAAAATGGAGAGATAGACTGCCATTTAAACTTTTAATATTAGTACATACTAAATTAATACACAACAACATAATTTCATGGTGGAAATCTGTATTCATACATACATAAGTAGCACTAGTAATAGTATATAAGTAGTAATTGTGCTAAAAAATACAAAATATACAAAAATCATAATATTTTAATTAAAAAAAAAACTATACGATGTGACATGCGCATACTTAGGTACGAATGTCGCCTTAAAAAAAGGTGTGTAAACTTAAATAGACATAAAACTACTGGTGGTAGGACCTCTTGTGAGACCGCGCGGGTAAGTACCACCGCCCTGCCTATTTCTGCCGTGAAGCAGTAACGCGTTTCGGTTTGAAGGGTGGTGCAGCCGTTGTAATTATACTGAGACCTTAGAACTTATATCTCACGGTGGGTGGCGCGTTTACGTTGCAGATGTCTATGGGTTCCAGTAACCACTTAATACCAGGTGGGTTGTGAGGTCATCCACCCATCTAAGCAATAAAAAAAAAAGCCCTCCCGTTGATTTCGCGAGGGATCTCAGTGCCAAGTGAAGTCTTGGGGATATTCCACGTCTCTGTCTTCTAAACAAGCGTTCGATCGCAATTTGCGTGCGGTGCAACAGGGAGTCTCACGTGGACGTGACGTTTGCGATCTCGTCAACCGCACGCCACTCCCGCGACCGACACCACCTCGAGGGGGCGGAGATGCTCTCGGATCATTCTTAAATCTGATTTCAGCTCTCTGCCTCTTGCTCGACACCGACAAACAACGTTAACAAATGGACAAGGAGATGCTGATAGAGGCGATCGTAATGGCAGCAATCAATTCCAGGGTGCTTCGTGAATGTGGATGCGGAAGTCGAATGGTTTGGGACGTGATGCGTCGAGTTTGCGACATTGCACCGGCCATGCAGTGGAATATCGACTACGACTGGGCCCTACAGGGAACCTTCCGGACCTGGGAGTCACTAGGGACACAGCCTGCCTTGTGGGTGCAAAATTTCTCTACGGATGTAAAGATTTTTTTTTAAAGATTTGTTACTATTTTTTTTTTGCTTAGATGGGTGGACGAGCTCTCAGCCCACCTGGTGTTAAGTGGTTACTGGAGCCCATAGACACCTACAACGTAAATGCGCCACCCACCTTGAGATATAAGTTCTAAGGTCTCAGTATAGTTACAACGGCTGCCACACCCTTCAAACCGAAACGCATTACTGCTTCACGGTAGAAATAGGCAGGGTGGTTAGTAAACTTCAATTAATTCTATATTTATTTTATATTTGCACACTTTTTATTCAAGCAAGAACATTCTGGAATGTTAAAATTTTATAATACCATTATTGATGTACCATGTTTCTGGCAAATAAGTATTCGAGGCGATGCGTACACAAGTCGATTTTTTATTTATTGAAAATGTCTTTTAGCAGATCGGATTAGCACGGCGTTGAATAACACTTTTTAAGTATTAAATAGCTGGTACCTCATTCAAGAATATGTTCACAATTAAATCCGCAAAGCAAATAATGCAAGATCGCGAAAACAAGTCACGAACACCAATAAAATGAAAGACAAACCAATCTGTACATGTTAAATTGGCCAATTGTTGTAGCGCCGACCGCGTCATTCCGGAACACCCCAGTTTTAGTGAGGGGACATGTTCAATGAACATCGATAAAAGTTATTATTTTTGTGATACTTTGACACAACGAACTTTCTTAAAAAATATTGGCGTTTAAGAGACTAATATGACGATGATGGAAGATGCAAACAACCAATTAAAAGTATACTTCTTATTGTCATCAAAGGCAGAACATCATACGATTTACCTGATGATGAGTTATAGTCGTCACTCACGAACACCCCAGTAATACAGTCACGCCGCCTACTGCTAAAAACCCGTTAAACCTAGTTTGAAGGATAGGGATGAGCACAGCGGAAAGTTCATTCCAGAGACGCGTAGTAATTGGGAAAATTGCCGCACTGAAACTTCCGTAAGACCTAGTTTGGGCCCGGATATATTGTACCTGGAGGGTAATTATGTCTTAAGATTGGTGACGACATTCAGGTTATGATCTCAATTTTGAATAAACTCCGGTAACCCTTAAGGCCAGGAAGGTAGTAAGCTTATCTATTCTTAACAACTGCAAGAGGTGTATTGTGATCTAGTCACCTTGTTACCAGATCCTTACTAGAATTTATCGACAAAAACACAACACTGTGTACGAAATTTAAATTCTCTTCAGTAAAAGCCGGCCGTTTTTAGAAGGTCACGACAATGTAAGAAACGGTGTAGTGTATGCGTGCCAGCGTCAACCGGCGGTATCGATCCCACGTCGCAATGCGGCTGCCCGCGAATTTCTTTACGATTACAGTACAATCGTTAGCGTATTTCATTTAATAAAATGCACAGATCAAACGAACATTTTTGAAAACGAAAGCTATAGATGCCATCCGCAATTGGTGTTAATGAGACATGTTAAATATATATCCATCTCTTTCTTACACTAAAACAAACGGAAGTTACGGCTTCCGCGCGACAGAGAAGCAAGAGAAATGCGGACGAGACGTATCGAATTTCGCTTCTTATGGTATTAATACAAGCGAATAAATATTTTGACGTCATTTTACTTACGTATTATATTCGAAGTTCGATATCCTAAAGGATAAGACGTCCGGTGTAGCCGTATCAAGCGATGCAACAGTGCCAGTGTTCGAATCTCGCAGACAGGTACCAAATTTTCGAAGGAAATTCGTAATTAGCACTAGTACCTGCCTTCCAGGATGATGAAATAAAATCGTGTAGTAAAAACAAACCCGCAAAGAAGTTAATTAACATAATATCTGGAGGGCTTCTTATAAGTCAGTACCGGTAGGCATCACCATCTTTTCCATTCCAGCATGGTGCACGAGAAAGAAGCGAAACTTCTTTTGCGATAGTATCGTGGTTTTCTTCAATTTTCATCCATAAATCAAATTTCTCTTGTAATAGGGAATGCTGTGTATAAAAGAAACGAACTCTTCACCATTTTAAACATAAATTTTAAATTATACATATAAAATATTTAAATATACATATATTTTTAAATCTTTCATTAAAATAAAAATATATAATAGTTAATATGACGTTACTGCCGTCTGCAGGAGCAATGAGAAACTAATAACAAGCCATCTAGTGGCCGACGCCCACAAACAGAATGTGTATAACCGAAACGACCTAGCTGACTTTTTCCCTCTATACAAGGTCGAGTGGTTCGCGAGACGCTCTGTTTATTTTCTCCCTCTCGCTCCTACTAAATTGCGTCTTTTTCTCTAGCCGTAACGAATCTGTCGCGAGTTAAATTTTACTCTCAACGCGCCTAAAGAAGTTCCACTTCAAAAAGACATTCACAGTAATACGCGATGGTCATTATGCGCCCTTAGATCCGTCATTACTTAAGTATTCTCTGTAGCCCCTGAAAAAGACAGCCTGTTTCATTTATAAAAACGCGGTCAAATTACATTGACTGTAAAAACTGAAGATTTTTTTGTCTGGAATTAATTACGTGCGTCTTCTCTCTAATCTGACGACATCCCCCTTTCGCATTACTTAGTGCCTGGAGCAGACTCTGTAGATTAGTCAAAGTTAGAAGCGATGAGATTTATTAAACATATATTTATAACTAGCGATCCGCCCTCGCTTCGCTTCGGAAACTGTACCTTATTATTGATTTCTCCACTAATTAATGGATGTTATTATACATATAAACATTACTCTTCAATCACTATCTATTAAAAACGCATCAAAATCCGTTACGTAGTTTTAAAGATTTAAGCATACAAAGGGACAGACAGATATAGGGACAGAGAAAGCGACTTTGTTTTATACTATGTAGTGATGTTCTTAAATTTGTTATTGCTGTTAATCGAAATTAGATCATAATCGCTAACTTCCCAAGATTTATATTCATCTTATGTGCAATTGGATTTTATTGTTATTAATAAATATTCTTGTAAAGGTGGGAAAAGAAAAGCTGTCACAAATTAGTATATTATTTTCGTTTACATCACTAGAGCTCGTCAATACTAAACAAAAGAATATCGGTTAGCAAACAGGGGAGATGATAGTGTTTACCTGTTTTGTTTTGCTTATTTATATATCGATTTTCTTAAGATTTTGAGTTTTGTTATTGCTTATATTATCGCTCCATTTTGCTAATATCTTCGCTTATTTTCTGAGTTTCAATCTAATTCCGAAATTCCTTGCTCGCTAGATCTCACCAAAACAATTGCGGTAAGCTATATGGCCGACTATATGGTAGACTATATGGTAGACTATATGGCTATATGTTAAATAAACAAAAAATCTATAATTTTACATATTCTAGACACTACCATCATGCCTATTTTTACCTAGAAGCCAGCATGCATTTGAAGGATAGGAGAGCCATTGTACCTATGGAATAGAGGAAGAAATTTTATGTAGCAGTAGCTTCTTAAAAATTGGACTAGACAAAGGTCACAGCTTTGTCCCTCCAGCGTAGCTACAGAACAATAGTAATTACTACACTTTCATAGTAATAATACGCTTTCATAATAATTGAAAACACATTGGTCCAAGACCTACACAGAAATTCCAATGTAGACCTCCAATATCTCACATCAGTCTCAGGCATAGGTTAGTCAGGAGTGCAAAAAAATATGTCCCAGTTGACCCGCTGGGTAAGAACTCTGAATTACTATTATTTATTGCTCCTTATGAAGTAAAGCGTATAAATTACGCCACAAACATAGCCGGAGGTAAATTTAGCACTTAAGGAGAAGCCGGTACCGCTGCCCAAACTGGAAAATTATCCTGCTAAATATTAATTATTAAAATTTACGATAGACATTTCAAACAAAATTACTTTTAGAACAAGAATTGTTTTATTATTCTGTACAGTTACAAGACGTTATAGCTTTTTATCGTGGTTTTTCTTAACACCATGATTTTTCTGATACGTCTACAGATTGTAATAGTATCCTGCCCATTTGATCTATCATAGATACCGGATTAAAGGCTGAATTTGCTGCTATATTGTACTGCCACCTTGTGTCCTAGGATGGTGGCGGCATTAATTCATTTTTAGAGCATGTGTTTAACGGACAATCAATGTACACACAACCTATTGACCATAAATTTCATTAAATCATCATTTACGATTTAAATGGCGTTCAAAGTTTTCAATACTTTATAGTTTTTGGTAGTTTCGGAACAAAATAACGACCTATAAGCTGTTTGCAGACATATCCCCGGCTGGCATAAAAACAAGACTTTTTTTTGTAGTTCTTAATTTACATTGTATTACACATGTAGTTCTTAATTTAATTACAAAGATCGTAATGGATTTTGTAGACAACGACTTCCTAACAAATTTGGCACGCGGTCCATTTGAGAATTGATATGGATTATGAATATTATGAAGTCTAATCTTTGTTTTTTAACTCCTGTTATGGGCAATTGTGTGATACTCTGTTTTGCCTTATGTTAGAAATTGACACAGAAGCCTATAGACCTTACGAAGAGAATACTACTACGGATTTGGGACGTCAGTTTGAATTCTCAATCTTATTATTATAAATATAAAGTCCAATGCTTCTCAGTAGGAAAGGATGATTGTACCTACCAATATTGTTCCTAGCCTGTATCGCTCTTGACAAATTGGTCGTAGTCATCACTTCAGGTGATGCTGGATATCTTCACTACACGCCGCCTTTCCTCTCTAACGGCCGCCCTCCTCGTGCCTTTGTGTAATGATGATGAGCCATTTAATGCTTTTATCTGATCAATCCACCTCATATGCGATCTTCCTCGTGGCCTGGTATCCTCAATCTTACCCTGGACCGCAAGTCGCTCAATAGCGAATTAATTATGTATGCTTTTTTTTTAATAATATATACGATGTAATGCACACACTGACACAATTATTTAGATATGTTCGCGAAATCACGTGCGAATCCCGTGCGTGTCCCAATTTACCAAACAGTGCGATTAATTTCAATCAAATGACCGACTCGGTACGATCCGTAGCAGCAAGTTAAACGGGTGTGCTACTCACACATACATCAGTATACCTATCTATCTACATATTATATAAAAATGAATTGCTGTTCGTTAGTCTCGCTAAAACTCGAGACCGGCTGAACTGATTTGGCTGAAAATTGCTGAAGAGGTAGCTTAGAACCAGGAGAAGGACATAGGATACTTTTTATCACATTCCCATGGGACGTGACAAAACACGTGGTATGACAAAACGCAACTGACATGGAATAACAAAACTCAACTGACAGCTAAACGTAATATATTCTATGGGTAATTATAGTAGAATTTTGAAGTAGACCGGTTGATGTGTTTGTTTCGATTTTCTATTAGCTTATTGTGCCGAGATAGGTAATCATTAAGAAAGCCTTGCCGCGACCAAAAGGATCAAATCTTTCCCGACGAAGCCGTAATGCAACTATGATTCGAAACATTGTGAGTGAAAGGACTGAAGAAGAGCAAGAAAATATAATAATAATAATAACAGTTAAAAGACATAGCCAATAAATTATCATTAAAATACTTGCTTTTTTAATTTCCATTAATTATCCAAATAAAAAAATACATTAATAAAATTAAAAGTCTGCTCATTTATTGCCTCTAAGGCGGAACAAAATTCGCCGGGTCACCTAGTATTATATAGTATTATATAAGATAAACGGGTGTGCTACTCACACATACATCAGTATACCTATCTATCTACATATTATATAAAAATGAATTGCTGTTCGTTAGTCTCGCTAAAACTCGAGAACGGCTGGACCGATTTGGCTAATTTTGGTCTTGAATTTGTGGAAGTCCAGAGAAGGTTTAAAAGGTAGATAAATATGAAAATGCCCGGAATGAAATAAAAATAACAATTTTGTTTTCTCTTTGATGTGTCCCCCGTCGGACGGATTCCCTTTGTTTTGTTTTAAGTTTATTTTATACAAAAGTTTAGGTCTTTTATTTGTCGATTGAGGCACTACAAAGTCTGCCGAGTCAGCTAGTCATAAATAAAAAAAAATGTCGATCGGATATAAACCAATTGCTAAGTTAGCAGCGGTTTAGCAAGACCCACACTTAACGCAATGTCATTTCTTTGTTGAGAAAGGACATTGTAAGTTGTAGACATTGTAACACGTTAAGTATTGAAAGCTAAATTCTCTGGAGTATTTACGAGTCGTTAATATAGTTAAATGAATATTTGATTATTAAAATTCTTCTCTAGTAATTATATAAAATAAACATTAGGATATTCGCTACCAAAAGTTTCTCTTAAATCATTTTTTTAAGAGAAAACCGCGTTTTTTAAACATGACTTTGTATATTCTAATGATTATTAACGCTTCGAATACGGATATGGTATTCTTATAGCGTAAATAGGTTTTGAATTGTATTTACAAATTACGACAATACTAGATTATCTTTCTCATATTCACACATTTCTTTATTAAGCTATAAAATACAATTTCTTTGATTCATTTTCATGATTTACAAACCTTGAACTTTTAATTTGTCTTCACTTTTCTAGATCTACTCAAAGAAATTTCATTATGGAATATGCAATATCTTTTTAGAAAATTGCGTTAAAAACATTAAGTGTATGAAAATAAAAATTTTGTTCTGTTGACGCTACAGCGTCTTTACAGTACACTTGTTAGCTTAACGAGACAAAATTGTGAAATAAAAATACGCTAGTTTCATTTTTCAGTCTGTTTTTACTCTATTTAATATTCATAATTTATTTTCATTCAGTTTCATTCGGCCTTGTTTGTCTAGTATTTAATATCAATTATCACTACGTGCATATCGCGTCCTACCCTCAGAGACGTGGCCAAAATATCAAATTTATATAACGCTGTATCAATCCTTTCAAATGGAAACGAGTGATTGCTTCATGTCATAAATAGGCGATGACTTATTAGCCCACGCGCTGGTAATCTCCAAATATTTCAAGGGAAAAGTTTTCGTTTCGCTGTTACTCTAACCACAATGTACTCTCACTGCTTAGTGCTTTTAAGCTCTATATCTATATAACTATACTTGAGACCTTAGAACTTATATCTCAAGGTGGGTGGCGCATTTACGTCGTAGATGTCTATGGGCTGCAATAACCGCTTAACACCAGGTGGGCTGTGAGCTCGTCCACCCACCCTAGCAATAAAAAAAAGTTTATAGTTTAGCGTTTCAAGACAAATAACATGCAAGGATTCATTAAGCTTATATTGGACATTTATCCCGATATCTTTTTGTTTTCGTATTTTTTTAATTTTCCCAATTCTTAAAACAGTTATAATAATTCAATAATATTATATACACAGCGTAACGGTAAGTGTAAAATGGCTCTCGTTGCGTTCTCAAAGCTCTCGTCTGTAAATATTTAAATTAGACCAAATAAAGTCCGTGTTTCCTTTAAAGAATCTGAAAATAATAATATGTAAATTGCGAATACAATTCTTCGAGAACCCCGCACAAAGTTTGAGAGCCTCCGGCTTGCCTAATGTTCCGCATAAAATACCATACAGAGTCGCTGAAGTGAAATATCTACAGGCGCTTCAGAAGGTTGGGCATAAATCTATCTGTAGGGACGAGAGAAAACCATTAGTTAAAGCGCTGAACTGGCAGAGCTAGACTATGATGCTTGGCCTAAAATAATATCTAAGACTCAGCTTGGCTCGCTGTTTCAGACGTATCTTAAAATTGGAATAAACGTATCAAAATCCAACCGAAATTCACTGGTGATACCACACTGCAGTTCCGATTTCAACCTAGAGTCCTAAGATGCGGGAAATCGTGTTTTTTTTATTGCTTAGATGGGTGGACGAGCTCACAGCCCACCTTGTGTTAAGTGGTTACTGGAGCTCATAGATATCTACAGCGTAAACGCGCCACCCACCCGGAGATATAAGTTCTAAGGTCTCAAGTATAGTTACTACGGCTGCCCCACCCTTCAAACCGAAACGCATTACTGCTTCACGGCAGAAATAGGCAGGGTGGTGGTACCTACCCGCGTGGACTCACAAGAGGTGCTACCACCAGTAAAAAAAAGTGCTCCTGTAACATCTTAATCACAGATTTGCGACTCGTCTAACCATCCACAGAAAAACAATCTACCTCAATACGACATGCATAGGCATTGTAAGTGCCTATTTTTAGTTTTAAAAATGTATTTTGTCTTGTGTGTAAACAAATGTAACAAAACTAGACTTGCCCACTTTTTTAATGGTTTGTTAAAAATTTCGAATTAAAAAACATACAGATATTTATTTAACACTCTAATATGTACATCAAATTATATTCTGGAAATTAACGAGAACGAATTTACAAACAAAAAGTATATCTACGATATTTTTGTATGTGTATATGGAGTGTGAGGTATCGGGTATACGACGGTTGGATTAACCCTTATAGGTCACAAAATTGAATCTAGATTTTATTGAAAACACTCTTAAAGTTCACGCTTGGGTTTCGAATTCACATAAAATGTCAATGTCAAAAAGCGAACGGTTACAGAGATGAAAAAAATATTTATTTACAAAATTAATTTCTTAGTAGAATTTTTAACAAATTTACCTAAAATTAATGGTAAATAGACAGACATGCTTTAACAAAAACCGACTTTAAATAGAAAAAAATTTATTCCAAAACAAATTAATATACACTAAAAACAATAATCATCGACATCGGTTGGCGTGATATTGAGTTATTGAGTTATTAATACAAATTTAAGACTTATATGGTTTTCTCATGGATAACATTATCAGAACTGGACTAATTTGAAATGGGACCACACAAGGAATAATCAGCTTTCTAATAAAAAAAGAATCATCAAAATCGATTCACCCAGTCAAAAGCTATGAGGTAACAAACATAAAAAAAAAAAACATACAGTCGAACTGAGAACCTCCTCCTTTTTTGAAGTCGGTTAAAAAATAACTTTAAATGTCGTTCCATTGTTATACAGGCTACGGTAGTAATAATAGCTTAATATGTAATTGAAACAAAAAAAAAACTTTGTTTTTACAGAACAACACAGGAGTATTACTTGAAACTGTAACAAAAAGTACAATTATAAATTTATAGGTCTTTTAAACATATTAATACACTAACCCTTTATTAGTTGACCTATACAAACACGCCCGGGCTCAATCCATTAGCACGATGCAAAAATACAATTAACTGCTCACAACTGAGGCTCAAGCTTCGTTAGGAAAAACAAAATACCCTATTAAAAGGTTTTAGTTCGTCGTAAACTCTTTTTAGTTCGTTGTATATCAAGAATTAACTATGCATAGAGTTACAAAGTCTATGGATTTATCTGAATGATTAACCTGATCTAATTTTTAACTAGGTATTGTTAGTGTCAATGCTATCGGCTATATATCCTGACCAACTCTTTTTTTAAAAACCCTCAGATAGCCCACTGAGTTTCTCGCCGGATCTTCTCAGTGTGTCGCGTAGATTCTGCGAAGCACGGCTTTTGCTAGGGTTCGTGTTAGCAACTTCGTCAGGTTTGAGCCCCGTGAGCTCACCTACTAGTTAAGGTTACGCTGATATAGCCTCTCAAGGCTATCAGCATAGGTAGCTAAAAATAAAAACACTTTATTTTTAATATTTACATACGTGTTCGTGAATGAACTCAGGATGAATGAAAGGAAGTCGCTTAATAATAAAAAATGCGTCATCACTTTTGTTGGCGTCACGCAAGATTCCACCTGCTAATTTCTTCAGCGAAACAATGTTTCTTACGGGAATCATGATACAAATAAAATAGAAACGTTAATCTTATGTCAAAGTTAGCCGTGACTGCTTTTTTTTTATTATTTATTTACATACTCTACAGACAATGCTAAAGGAAATACCTACTCTGTTGTATGAAAACTAAAATTGAAAGGAACGATTTTTTTATAAAATGAAAATAAACGGAATCGAATTAAATGAGGTGAAATATTAAAGAATGAAATGGAATGAACTAACTTCTCAATAAAATTGTGTGAATTTACTTAGATTTTGGGCTTTTAGAAGGAACACAAGAATCATCGATTATGTTCAATTTACCACCCTTCTTCACTTTTAAAGATCAAAAAAACCAAAAGTTGACAACAAACAATTGACACCTTGCGTTCCCGCCAAAAAGTCTGACGGCGACTTTACTTGACAGATGACAGACATCCAATGTATACACAGTCTGTGGCACTATCCGCGATGGAAATCCTTTTTGCTGACAACGTAATATGACCTCACCCATCATCCACCTTTGTTTAATACTTAATTTATAAATAAATTCAGGACTCAAGACTTGAACACAATCAAAGTGCAACAGAGCAATAGCAATCATGTTGAACTTAACGCTAGATCAACATGAGTCTACCCTAAAAATATTACACAAAAAAAATCCGGAATTTCAAAAAAAAACATCAAATTTTGTTTTGAATGTTTATGATTCTAGGCTTATACATGAAAAGACTTTTATTGTTTTAGGATCATACCCTTTGAATAATACAACGTAATAAAAACACATTTATTATACATGAAATAACTAAGGAAAACGGATCTTCAGATTCAGAAGACGTAAATAAAACAACGTGACTGTAGCCAATCGAGAAACGAGCTTGAAAATTCAATTATACCTTCGTAATTGAGAAATAATCACGAACAAATCACACACGATCATCTGGTGACAAATTCAGACTCTCTTGGGGGCAGGGTGGCGGGAAAATATACTCTGATCGCGAAAAGCCTCAACTTGCCCCAGCCTTTCTCACAAGTCTGTATCTCTCAAGCCAGTTGTAGTTGGCTTTAATCCCACATCTCTAGCCCCTTATTCCAGAATTTAAAAAAAACGCATAGGTATTTACTGTATTATGAAAATCAGAGAATAGTGTGTACACTTAACATTATTATTAAAGGTATTGTAAAATTTAGACGGAGGAGAGAAAGTGTGAAAGTAGCCCCGGTAATCTACAAATTAAGGAGCGGACGGTTAGCGTGGTAGGGACATGTGATGCGTAGAGAGAAGATGCATGTGACTAGGAGATGTATGGAAATAGTAGTGCAAGGTAGAGGGGGAAGCGATCGACCGAAGAAGACATGGATGGAGTTTGAATGATGATATGAGAGAGAGAGGAGTGAGTGTTGAGATGACGGCTGATAGAAGAGAATGGAAGAGAAAAATTAGCTGTGCCGACCCCACCTAGTGGGATAAGGTGGGGAAAAAGAAAAAGATTGTTATACATATCACACGAATGTTTTCCCAAAGTAAAAACTCGAAACCACAACACTCGACCTAATAGTTTGCGTTGGTAATAATTGCGCCACCGAGTCAGAAAAGATAAATTGGAAATAGAGATTCTGAAGTCCCAGCCCTACTATCTGATAATAAGTAGTTACTGACGCTCACTAATGCAAAGATACAGTCAAGACGCTGGCTATTGCAAGAACATTTTAGTATATATAAAATTCGGTTCCATTTACAATTTCATTGACTTTCAACACAGACCAATACGTGAACCGACAGACAGACAAATTTATTACATTCACACCCAGAAATAGCTTTGAAACAGATCTATGTAGTTCAAGGGAATTTCAGTACATTCTAATAACAATTTAAGCTGAAATTTAATTAAACGTGGATATAAATGAAGTCTTAATTGCCAATTTACTTAACTGTTACTGCTACAAACGCGAAAATGGAGAGAAGTTAGTAGTTAGAACATAGATGTTTGCACTTAGCCAAAACGCCAGTTGCGAATAGTCTTCAAGGGATCAAAGCAATGTTTTAAGTTTGCTTCGCGAGGTCCACGGTTGTTCTACAGGTCGTATGACAAAAAAATATTCCGTGCATTACATTTTTGAAATCTGTTAACACGGAAACGGTTAAGCGCTTCTAAGCCCAGAAGTTCAGGTGTGAAATGACTCAATGCAATTTAGACTCTGATACTACGACTTAAAGTGTTCGGCGTCTTTCAAGCTGTAATCTCGCAGGCTTTACTTAAAGTGGGACACCAGAAGCCGTCTGCTCCTAAATAGAATGTTAAATAAAAAAAGGCATAAAGATATTCATCACGTTTTACGGGGATATGTCTGATTTAATTTCTAATAAGGATTACTTATAAAAATCAAAGTAACTATATGACAAAAAGGCAATGTCTGATCCATTGATTGCTAAATAAAATATATACCACTTCTCTTATGTGCCCGCACGGATGAGTATGCAGATTTAGACAGGATGGTGTTTAATTCTACAGTGAAATAGTAATGCGTTTTCAATTTGAAAAGTGGAGGAGCCGTTGTATTGTAAAAAGCGAGACTTAGAACTAATTCATCGGTGCCATTAGCGACATTCACGTTGCTGATGGATATGCTCTCCGGTAACTACACCAGGTGGGCCGTGGTATGTCGTTCGGCCATCTAATCAATAAAAAAATTATAAACATATACTCACAATGAGAAACCTTAGTAGCACCACTACAAAGACACCTGATATCCACTCTCATATTCGAATACAGGCTTTTGTACAACACACAAGTAAATATAATCTTGTTCTGAGAAAATGCATGTCACTTAAGGATGATGTAGGATGAATGGAGTAATGTACTGTCAGTAAGGCGTCATAGCCCAAAGCACGTCATTACGGATCCTCCCTTACCATTAACGGTGCTATTAGGTACCACGAGCACCGGTCACCATCCTCGTCGTCCAGTGGGTCGCGTTTCCAATCCGGTGGTAGATTCTGCGAAGCACTGCTCTTGCTAGGGCCAGTGTTAGCAACACTTCGGTTTGAACCCCTACTGAGCTCACCTACATGTTAGGGCGAAGCTGAAATAGCCTCTCAAGGCTATCAACATTGGTAGGGAAAAAAAGGCGTCTTGTGAGCCCGCGCGGGTAGGTATCAGCAATCAGCAAAATTAATGCAAAAGCAGTAATGCGTTTTAAATATATTAATTTAACGCGTTTTATACTAATTCTATGTTTATTTATCGCGACCAGTAAGTTCTGGTTTGCAGGCCGGGACTGTTGCTCTTCAAAACAACTGAGTTTCGACCTCACGACTCAAGATGATTGACATTTACGTTGCGATTTCCATGAGCTCCGATAACCAGTCAATAAAAGTAGAGCCGTGAGCGCATTGACCCATATAAGCAACACAACACATAAAAACAATTAATTACCCAAAAAATACCTAAAAGAATCTAGTTAGTAATAGACCAAACATAGCTTTGAATTAAATCCACCACATCTGGGCGTAGCTAGAATAGTCCCTTAAGCAAACAGCCAATAGGTAGAGAAAAAAAAAAAGTGTGTGTGTCCGCTCCGACGCACGACTGGAGTTTACTGGATATAAAAAATTAAACGAAACAATACGAGAAATAGTTCTATATTACGACAACACGATACACTACAGATTATTAACAAATTAACGAGACACAAAACAAACGACTAACAAATATATGAAAATACAATAATGAGAGAAACGCGCGATCAGTACGAGGCTTTGTGGCGGACTGCCGGCGCAGCAGCCCGGCGTCACCTGCGATAACGCGGCCGCGCGTTGGCTCCTGATTGGCGCGCGCACGCATCACGCAATCAGGAGCCAATCAGGCGCATAACGCATTTCGTGTGACATGCTAGTACGATTTTGGTCCCCATAATTTTCATACCCCGGGCCTATATATGTAAATCGATTCTAAAGGAGTAAACTCCAATAATATACCACATTTCCTCAAATTCCCTAAACTTATCTATTATCCAAAAAAAACACGCAGCAAAACTGTCAAACTCAAATAGATAGTTTTTTTTCTCGCACAAGTGAACATCAAACTTGTCTAAACACATCTCGGATGTTGATATGACCCGAGGGCTTAGGATCAAAGCGTTTTTTACTTCAGCGGGCATAATCCTGCGAGATGGAAACTTCTAGCTCTCGAATAAGTACATAAACTTTCTTTCATGCCTTTTATTTTCTTGACCTGCATGGGTGAATAGCATTTTTAATACGGTCCCGTACTGTACCATTATCTGATGTTCACTTCTGGGCCACTAATCGTCATCATCACCATCATTTGAAGTCCGCTGCTGGACATAGGTTCATCAAGGTTCGCCACAATGTTCTGTTCTTCGTAACCCGTATCCAGAACTTTCTCGAAAGCTTTAGTAGGTCGTCGATCCACCTAGGCTTTCCGGTGCGCAACTGCCACTCGAGAACTTTTTAGCCTCAGCGGCCATCCGTTAAACCAGCAATTCCCTGCCCATTGCCACTCCAATCTCACAATCTAACCGTTTATAGTCTATTATTTACTGGGGGTAGGAGCTCTTGTGAGTCCGCGCGGGTAGGTACCACCACCCTGCCTATTTCTGTCGTGAAACAGTAATGAGTTTCGGTTTGAAGGGTGGGGCAGCCACTGTAACTATACTGAGACCTTAGAACTTATATCTCAAGGTGGGTGGCGCATTTACGTTGTAGATATCTATGGGCTCCAGTAACCACTTAACACCAGGTGATCTGTGAGCTAGTCCACCCATCTAAGCAATAAAAAAGAATATATATATGTATACAAATAGGCAAAACCAAAGAAATCGGATGCCATTTTCTACTATGTGGGCTAACCGATTCCCTTACTATTTGTTTAGCAACTATTGCCAAGCTTTAGCGTTCGAAGTATTGTAGTTTAAAGAGAATATTGAAACAGTCCATTCTTTTCTGAGTGTCAAAAATAAAAAATAAAATTTAATATAGGTCAGTCATCATCATCATCATCATCAGCCTTTATCTGCCCACTGCTGGACATAGGCCTATAGGTCAGTGATTATGGCTAAATAATAATTAACAACAGTATTGTGTTCGTACACTTTAACTTAGAAACTATATTGGAACTACAAAAAAATGCTATCCTTTGCTCGTGGGTTTAGGAGGGAAGCGTGCGTGTAAGGTTAGAGTGTTATCCGGGGTTGCCCGTCCTACCTTTCTCGGGTTCTACCCTGGATGAACTTGGATATTCTGACGTTAGTGCTAGTATGTCGTTTAGTGTATGACTTTGCCAGTGCACTTAATAACAATATAACAAATCGCACTCCTAGGAAATCCGGAAATTTGTAGGAAATTCGACCCGATCCCAAAAAACAAAAAAAATGTGTGGTGTCGTGGGACACCGGATAGGAACGAAGTTTCTTATTATAAAAATATTAATTTTAAGTTCTATTCGAGGTATAAAGGAAATAATTATTCGGGAATACATTTTTTCAATCAAATGGAATCAAATGGATTTTTAATTATTAGTTGAATTATGGATGAATGAATGGTAAATTATATAATATTATAACTATGCACTGCACTAAAATTCGCATGTCAAATAATGACAAAGCATACACGCTGCTTTTAATTTATGTAATAACTCATTTTCACTATGCTTGGCGAATAAATTATTTCTTTCTTTCTTTCTTTCTTTTATTATGATTTTTTTATTGATAAAAATAAATAATAATAATAACCGTCATCACGTAGACTATACATTAGACACTGTATAGCCATCATACTAAGTATAGTCTTAGGACGTTCTTCCCCGGTTAGGGTACCAGTTTTAGTAAATACAAAATACTCAATCCCTTATTTTCTGGTGATTACAAAATCCTACCAAGTTCAAGAACCTATTCTCTCTACAAGATATTATGTAATGACAAAGAACAAAGTTGGATATCTCATTATTCGTGGAGTACTTGTTATTTTAATTGTGTAGCTGTCTGTGTGCCCAGACAGGGCGGCGGGGCAGACGGCCAACTCCTCACCCTCCGGTTACTGACGTACTCAATAATAAGGACTTTTACAAAATAGCCTGTTCTATAGAGATAAAGAGTGTACTTTGTTACACACCAAAACACAATTAACATTAAAAAACAGGCAACAGGCGGTCTTATTGCTTAAGTCTCTACCACACAACCGTTTTTATTTAGAGAAATTCTAATGCAGATATGTTGTGCTACTGTTGTTAATAATATTCCGTTTTATTCAGTAACGTAATCCATATCGAATCATTAACATTAATCCAGATGTCCTCTTTGATCTTCCTATCCGGTCATCATCCTATTCCTCTAAGCTGGGGTTGAGTTAAAGTTATTATCAATTATCATAGTGAGACCCCGTTGATTTACGCTGTTTATAAACCCATTACTATTATTATTAAATACGAACGACGGACAGTTTGACAATAAATAGTATGCATGCGTGTGTGCGTCAAATACATGGTATGTAGTGTGAAAAAAAACCACGGACATATTTAATATTAATGTGAAGAAGAATTGCACTCTGGTGTCTGTAGTTAAACCTATCACAACACATATAATTTATTTTGGTATTAGCATCAACAGTTTAATGTTTTGATATGAACTTCAATTAAGCTTACTCCATTGAAAGAGCCGAAGATGTTTTTTTGTTATATTTTTTCCAAATTTTAAATGGCTCTCCTGTAAAGTTGTAAAAATGTTGCTTAAACCAAACTGCCTTTCAACCCTCGATTTGATACTAACGATTTTAAATGAGTGAGTACACTCAGTACTCACGAACACGATTAACGCTTCCTATAAAACAAGAGTAATTGCCCCACGTCATATGCAAGAACAAATAGCTTTGCACTAAGTAAGCGAATATAAATAAATAATAGTTTAAAAAAACTAAAAAAATAATACGCTTTTATAGAAAATCTAACTAAAAAATAGAAAATAGCGTGGGGTGCTTTTCGGTATATTATCATTTTTTCTTATACTATTTTTAATTCAAATTTATTTTGTATTTTTAGTTGGATTTTCTATAACAGCGTATTTTTTTAGTTTTTTTAAACTATTATTTATTTTTCATTTTTTAATTGAGTTTCAATTTTTTCAATTTTCTTTTTTTTTAATTTAAAAAAATTTTCCTCGAAATCAGTCTGTAGCTTATCCGAGAAATAGGTGATCGGCGCGCCTAGTAGTTTCCCTTCTTGGTCTTGACGCAGACACTCCGGGCGAGACCCGGAACACAAAAAAATCGCTAATCCTGATTATGCTAGTAAGGATAACGGATCAAACTGCTTAAAATATTGAGTTGTCATCAATCCTTAATAAGTATGCTAAATTTCGAGTTAACCCGACGTTTTGAAGAGGATCAAAGTCATGGTCAACGATTCCGTTACATACTAACATACGTATGAAGCTAATAGAATCGTATTAAAATGGACAATACACAAATTAATCACAAATCGAAGTCAGCAAAAAGTGTACAAATTTGAACTGCTTTCGGCTATTCTGACCTTAGTCAAACTATTTTACTACGGGCATACTTGCAGTCCGTCTGATGTTAAGTGGCTACTGAAGCTGATATACATCTATGCAACATACACAAAAAACAATTCAGGAATTCACTATGTAACAAATTTTAAAATAAAGTTATTTTGCCAATTGATCACTGTTCTCTGTTGGACTGCAACATTTCACGGTAGTGCTCCAGAAAAGTTTGCTTTAAAAATTACGTTCGACCAAATATCTGGACGTATTTTATTGTGTTTATTTTAGATTTGTTCAAATATGTGTGCCTTTTTATCAAATATTCAGCGTCGGTTCGTTGTAGTATCAATAAAATGTCTTTTTATTGCTTAGATGGGTGAACGAGCTCACGACCCACCTTATGCTAAGTGGTTACCGGAGCCCATAGACATCTACAGCGTAAATTTCGCCACCTACCTTGAGATATGATTTCTAAGGTCTCAGTATAGTACCACGGTTGCCCTGCCCTCAAACCGAAACGCATTACTGCTTCACGGCAGAAATAGGCAGGGCAGTGGTACGTACCCGTGCGG
This sequence comes from Bombyx mandarina, assembly GCF_003987935.1. Next base: position 1,432,889 of record NW_021011566.1, read on the forward strand.
ACTCACAAGTGGTCCAGCCACCAAAAAAAAAAAGAATAATAGTAATTTAATGTTTTTTTACAGGCTCTATAGATTACAGAACATTTCATATAATCATACACCGGATTACCTCTGGAGTGAACTTTAGAAGAAATACACTAACTATTCTAGGTTTTATAAAAATAATTAATACCTCAATTTGTATAATATGTTAATAATGTGTTACTACAGTAAAATGTGCGGAATGCTTCACGATTCATCTGTTTTGGACCTTTAAGCATTAGGCCCAACTCCGAACGTTCTAGAACGTTCGTTCCCTCTTCGAATTAGGGTGACAGTTTTACGGCAGAAAATAGGTAGACTTCAGGAGACAGTAACGTTATAATTTAGATTCCGACTTCCCTCCCGGACATTGACATGGAACTTGCCCATCAATTCAAAAGATTTACAGTCAAGAAAAGCTTAACAAGAATCCACCATGTACATTCATGGACTTGGTACAATAGGACCTACAATATTATCCGGCATGCTATGTGTGCTAATAAAAAAGAGCCATAGCGGGAAGGCTGGCAGATATGAAGCATTGATATCTTTTTTTTTCAGGGAGAAATGAAATATATGCATTAAATAATAGTTTACGACAGGAAATGCATGTGGCATAATGATAAATAAAATATTAAGGAAAGAGAAATTGCTTGAGATTTATTTATTTATTTATTCATTCAATCTACTTACAAATTAACAGTATAAACCAAAACATTTGTAAGGTATTAATCCCATGATGCCATCATCTCGTTTTCACCATCGCACTGCTCGCTATCGGAGTAGAACTCATCCATACTAACTGGAGGGACTGCGTTCATCCACAGTGCGTTTCCAGAGATCTTATTTGTCATGTACCATCCGGTTTTGGAATGAGCTCTCCTCCTCCACGATGTTTCCAGAGCGCTATGATATGTCCTTCTTCAAACGAGGCTTGTGGAGGGTATATAACGGTAGGCAGCGGTTTGGCTCTGCTCCTTATATTGCTGGAGTCTATGGGCGACGGTAACCATTCACCATCAGTTGGGCCGTACGATCGTCTACCTACAAGGACAACAAAATAAAATGTTTCACATCAAGTTATTACGTCTAAACGGATTTCTGCCAGTCGCCACAAGACGATAAACAACAACACGTAGGACACTTAAAGAAAATGACATAGCCGTGTAATTAATCACATGTAATATTTTACCGCGTATGAAGGTTCATACATGATTAATTATGCTCGTAGCAACCTGAGCGGCTACAAGCTACGAGGGCGCTACGGGCTACGTCGTAACGGGGATGCGCACCATAGTAATGTTGACTTTATTAAAAATAAATTACGTACTTAGTGTTTGTATATAGGTGTAATTGTTAGGAGGAATTCCGTAGTCCATTAATTTGAAAGGATCTTCCGTATATATCTGACCACACACAGCTTCTTGATTATATAACACTATCGTTGTCGAGAAGTCGTTGTGGCCTTAAGGATAAGACGTCCGGTGCATTCGTATGTAGCGATCGATGCACCGGTGTTCGAATCCCGCAGGCGGGTACCAATTTTTCTAATGAAATACGTACTCAACAAATGTTCACGATTGACTTCCACGGTGAAGGAATAACATCGTGTAATAAAAATCAAACCCGCAAAATTATAATTTGCGTAATTACTGGTGGTAGGACCTCTTGTGAGTCCGCACGGGTAGGTACCACCGCCCCGCCTATTTCTGCCGTGAAGCAGTAATGCGTTTCGGTTCGAAGGGTGGGGTAGCCGTTGTAACTATACTGAGATCTTAGAACTTATATCTCGAGGTGGGTGGCGCATTTACGTTGTAGATGTCTATGGGCTTCAGTAACCATTTAACACCAGGTGGGCTGTGAGCTCGTCCAACCATATAAGCAATAAAAAAAAAAAAAAATCCTTGAACAATAATGAGGGAATATTTTCCATATACTAGACCACTAGTGACAATAAAAACCCGAGATTAACTGAAATATGAAGTCAAAGATTGTATCGTAATTACTAACGATCATCACATCCTTCGGATTGGAATGCCCGAATATTTCTGAATTGTATGCATTCATTACTCAAAATATAATCATCGTACCCTGTAGGTACTTTTTGGGTAAGAACAGTTTTGTTCGCGCTCGTCTCTAGACACGAGCCTTGTATATCGCAACGTGACAAAACTACGACGGATAGCATTACGTAAAGCGTTGCACTGTAAGCTGTGTATATTGCTTCTGCAGTAGTATTAAAGTGTTCAACGGCTGGTCCAAGTTAAAACCCGAACGATCTAATAAAGACTTCTTAAGACCCACAAAATAGAGCGAAGACCTCGAGTCGTGAATCCTGCATTGGTTGTGACAAGGCTTGGGGAGGCCTGTGTCCAACAGTGGACGCCTTGCTACAATAGATATACGGTCTAGTAGCCTATCAGATGATATTGATTGGCAATTATTGCAGCTTGGACAGACCACGTCATTTAATAAGACAACCAGCTTAAAAGTTTGGGTGAAAATCTAAATTGCTTTGGAACCTAGTCCTTTAAGACTGTCGCACAATTGCTTCTAGCAGAAATAGGCTTAATGGTGACATTATTGAAGATAGCAGTGTTGATAGCAATCGCGCTTCTTACCGCTTCGAAACTAGTGACAAAACTCGGATGCTTAGGACGAGAGAGCACAGGATTGGTTTAATTGTTTCTTTAAACCAAATCGGGTAACTTCATCTCTAGGAGATTAACATACCTTATAAGATAACTCGTAAGACATTCGGTATCCGGCTCAAAAACAACATTAAGGATCATCCAATCAACTGGGTATCAATATTTTACCCAAACCTTTCGATTTCTAGGACTAGATGGTGGTAGGACGTCTTGTGAGTCCGCACGGGTAGGAACCACCGCGCTGCCTATTTCTGCCGTGCAGCAGTAACGCGTTTCGGTTTGATGGGTGGGCAGTCGTTGTAACTATACTGAGACCTTAGAACTTATATCTCAAGATTGGGTGGCTCATTTACGTTGTAGCCGTCTATGGGCTCCAGTAACCACTTAACACCAGGTATTTATTAATATATTTTTGTAGAGAACGACTTACACTCAGAACAATGAGCAGAATGTGTTGTTTTTGCGAAAACCGACAGACTAGGCGCGACTGTTACGCCTAATAACCTAAATATACCCTCCCCAGGGCTGTAGCCGACCGAAATTTTATTTGACGCTCGCGTGATATGAGACTTTATCAAATCAAATATAATTCACAAGCTTTAAAACGAGCGAGTGCTGGAGCGAAGCGATTCGCGGTCACCGGTTTCCCAGAGAGTGTTGACAGCACGATATTTCAAAGCCAAAAGGCAACTGTGAAGATTGTAATAGCAGTTCATATTGACGGATAATAGGTATTCTGTTTAAGTGACAATTTTGCAACTTTACAGCAGAGCTATTTAAAGTATAAAATTAGGAAAAAATAACATAACAAAAAAGCTATTTCAGCTATTTACATTTACAGACGGCCGTCTGGTGTAGTGGTAAGTGACATGGTCACTACACAAGGGGGTCGCGGGTTCGAATCCCGCCAAGGGGAGATATTTGTATGATAAATATAAATGTATTTTCCAGGGTTATGGATGTATATTAAATATATGTATGTGTATAATAAAAATCTTACATTTATTTCCGTTATCTGGTACCTGTAACACAAGTTCTTTACGAACTTATCACGGGACCAGTTAACGTGGCGTAATTGTTAGTAAATATTTATTTATTTATTTCAATGGGGTAAATTTAATTGAAGTTCAATTAAAAATATCGAATTGATGATACTAATGCCAAATAAAAGGCAGCTTTGATTGCAATGATAAATGTCGCGTATTTTGCGAAATGTCGTTTAAACCAAACAGCCTTTAACCCTTCAATATACATATATATAATGTATATTGGTAAGTAACACAGCTTTTCTTTTTTCAATTAAACTTCCTTTAAAGTCATAGCGGCTACACTAAAAAATTACTAATTGTACATAAGATTTACTGGTGGTAGGACCTCTTGTGAGTCCGCACGGGTAGGTACCACCGCCCTGCCTATTTCTGCCGTGAAGCAGTAATGCGTTTCGGTTTGAAGGGTAGGGTAGCCGTTGTAACTATACTGAGACCAACTTATATCTCAAGATGAGTGGCGCATTTACGTTGTAGATGTTTATGGGCTCCAGTAACCACTTAACGCCAAGTGGGCTGTGAGCTCGTCGACCCATCTAAGCAATAAAAAAAAACTACCGTACATAATATAATTTTATTTCCGATCAATTTTATTGTTAGGTCAAACACCACTTACCCCGCTTTTTTGTCGAATGAAAGGAAAATAATTAGATAGAAGAATTTTAAAACCGAATAAAATCGCTTTTGTCCTGGCCCGAACAAGGCCGTCCAGTTGCGATGTGGGCCACAACCGGTATACTCTCTGAACTATGACCTTATACCCTGGATAACGATAATTTTCACCGCAGCGCGATCAGACCCTGTTTCGTAATAAGCTACACACGCTTCGTGGTTGTGCTCATGTTTAATATACACTTAAAACATTGTGCATATACTTTGGGGGTGGGACAGCATCTATTAACAAATCAATAAGACTTCCACATTATATTTCAAGTTTGACGACAACAATCACATTGTCTGTGCTTCGTCCACAGACCGAAAATAAAAAAAAATAAAAACCTTATTAATTTTGCGGTTCAAGTACCAAGACCAGAAATGTAATTACGTACTCCATAGACTAGTCAGCTCTAGGAGCTCACAAGGAAACCGCGAGCTCGTTTAGTTACTTACATAAAATCGATATTACCGAAACATCCTAAAAAGGGTTCCACTCGACACATCGGAAAGCAATTTGGGAGTTAATATCGATTTCGGCCGGCAACGAACCGCGATACGCCTCCTAATGAATTATTGACGCTCTGTTATGACAGAGATGTCTTTTAGATGAATTAAGGACATTGTGACTTTGCAGAATCGTGTGCAGGCTTCCAGGATTACGTATACCAATTCATTTTTCATTGTGGCAAACGGATATTTTTCACTGTCAGTTTTTGATGTGGATTATCCAATACTATACTGAGCTTAACTATTTACATAGTAGTCTTCTTACAAAATGATGGTGAAACGAAAGCATTTGTAAAGAACCAAAGGTAGCTTAAGTAGCTTTTTGCAACAACTACAAATAGCTGCAAACCATCATGGATTATATCCGTATTCGGGGCATAGTAAGCCATTAGCTGTACTCAATAACATTGGCAATTTGTGTGTTTTACCTAATTCTTCTAGTTGAACTTATTATGAGCTAATGATCCTTAGTGGTTATAGGAGCCGTATCCCGTTATGAATGTCGTCACTCGCCTTGAGATATGAGGTCAAAGTCTACTAAATAACTAACCTCAAACGATCATAGAATCAATGACTAAGTCGTGGCAAGGATAAGAAGCTAATAAAAAAGAAGAAATAACAAAGATTTCGGTCTGACAATAAGCCCTATCACCAGGAATTTGAACGCAGCAAAGTAATGGTTTGTGCATAACCAGTCAACAACAATTTTAATCCTTCATTACTAACGTGACTTTCTGCCACGTACCTACCACACGGCTTTGGAATGATCTCCCTTGCACAGTATTGGTCGAGCGCTGTGCGATAGGCACCGGTTTAACTCTGTCCCGGTAACTGACGTCTATAATTGGTGGTAACCACTCACTATCAGATGTGCCCTCTGCTGACAAAAACTTTAAAAAAATAAGGCAAGATAACGGAAGGAAGTAGTAAAGCATTTCGGTAAGAGAGAGGAATATTCGCTGTTCCTCTTCAATTGACACTTCGATCTCATAGTTTGGATGGAGAGCAACGCCCTAGTCACATAATATATTGGGTCATATAACATTGGGTCAGCTCTTTGTACCTGATGTTAAGTGGTTACCGGATCCACAACGTAAATGCCGCCACCCACCTTGAGATATGAGTTCTAAGGTATAGTTACAACGGCTGCCCTACCTTTCAAACCGAAACGCATTACTGCTTCACGGCAAAAATAGGCAGTGTGGTGGCATCTACCCGTGCGGACTCACAAGAAATCCTAACACCAGTAAAATAATATAATGTATTAAGTAAGATATAACTGCAACCATGATTTTAATTGTCAATTAATTAGAGGCCTTGCTACAGCCCTGTTCTCGATCGGAATATCTGAACAGTTGAAAAGTGCTCCTCGAAAAGGTTGAACATTCAATTCGTAAAGTACTTACGGAGTGCTTAACGAACTTCCACCATTACGTTCTCGTATTAAATGTTATGTAAATTATTTCTCTGTTGCCGTTTGTGATGGATTTGGCATATAAGTATGGAGAAGGACATTTCGCGATTAAACCGAACATCAAGTCTGAATATAGTAGTAGCAATGAACTCAGGCTGCTAAGACGAGAAACTATCTTGAATCACAAATCAGTAACCCATACCATAACTCTAACAAGAGTTTAGCTTAAAAATATTATAAAAAGTACTATACCTAATATTTTTGGTGTAGTATACCTAATACCTACCTACTGGTAGTATACCTACTTTTAGTAGCCTCTTCAGAGCCGAACAAAGCAGAAATCATGAAAACAGTACGGAAAGACCTTCTACACCTGCTATCCGAATGGCTATGTCCTTGTTCAATCAATTTCTTAAAAGAATCCTTAAAAGTGATTACCTCTGATATCGACGTTGTCTATCACGGCTGAAACCACTCTTTTTCTGGTAAGTCCGGTCTGAAGAAGAATTAAGATATTATATGGGTAAAGCATAATAGTTTTTACTGCAACAAATTTCAAAATTATCAAAATGTACATAGTGATATGCGGTATGCAATAGGTCGCCACGTAGACGTAACAAGCCAGGCACGAAATCGAGATTGCGTGACCCGTGTGGCGTAAAGCCAACCAATCTGTGTTGCCATATTATGTCATAAAAAATCGAATTGTTAAATTAACCTAATAATAAAAAGAGCTGTATAAAAAAGGTAAAGAAGCAATCATCACAGCCCTCGAGGTTAAAGTCAGAATGGTATTGAATAGACAATTAATCTACTTTCCAAGTAGTACAGTCTCTTCTCTACCCATATACCAATGCCAAATGTAAGCTATCATTAGCAAATATTAGACAACCAACCTGCAAAATATTCTAAACCAGACAACACTGTGCATAGATTGAATACTGCATTTTGTATTTACCGGATATTTTTATTAGCTTGAAATTTGATTTTCGGGAACCAAACATTTTCGCTGTATCCACAACTCTGGCCTCAATATACAAATATTATAACACAAACACAACAATACTTTACTGGTATTTTACTGGTGGTAGGACGTCTTGTGCGTCCGCGCGGGTAGGTACCTACCACCCTGCTTATGTCTGCCGTGAAGCAGTAATGCGTTTCGGTTTGCAGGGTGGGGCAGCCGTTGTACTGTTAAAATTGAGACCTTACAACTCATGCCTCGAGGTGGGTGGCGTCATTTCTGTTGTAGATGTCTATGGGCTCCGGTTACCACTCAACACCAGGTGGCTAAGCTACAAAAAAAGTATTATATTCGTTGTTCTGTAGTCGCGACTTGAAAGACAAACAAACACGCTTACGAACTTATAACACATATTAGCATGGATTAGAATTAAGCTTCCGATCTTCTACTGTTAGTATTCCATCATCGGTCCAATCTCCGCGATATCTCACCCTGCTGAAAGGTCAGCTGGAAAGCGAAGGGGCATCTGACTGACGGGCATCGATTGTTCCATCGACGTTATTCTTGTTAGGGTGTGACCATAGAACAACTCATATAGCGATTTCGTTTATTATGATAGCATTTATTATGGTAGGCAGCGGCTTGGCTCTGCCCCTGGCATTGCTGAAGTCCTTGGGCGACGGTAACCACTCACCATCAGGTGGGCCGTATGCTCGTCTGCCTACAAGGGCAATAAAAAAAAGGCATGAGCAGACGTACCAAAATGTTTTTTTCAATAGCCCTTGTCAAGTATTATACTGTCAAATAGGCTATTTCTACAGTGAAACATGGATACGGTCTAGTTTGAAGCTTGAAAGCTGTTTGCAATTAAGATCTTGACTTCGTGTGTGGTGGTTGTTCTTTGAGAACGTTTATATTATCATGCATATAACTGTATATACCACTAAAAACCAGGTAAGCTCGCTTACTTTCCACAACTATTCCTCTTACTTACCGAAATGCTTTACTACTACTTCCTTCCGTTATCTTGCCTTATTTTTTTATAGCTTTTGTACAGGAATAAACTACAATATTCAATGACTATAAATTATTTCACAGTTTGTCTGGCAACTAAGCATAAGATAAGAGTTGCTAATCTTTCTTCCGTCCGAAATAGTAATAACAGCATTAAGAACTATTGTATTCTTACTTAATTTACTACTGAATTCCCTCTTCATGAAAATCTGATATCTCAAATGAAAATATGTACTACAATTTTGCCTATATCTGCCGTAAGGGGTTCATTCATTTCGGTTTGGAAAATGGATATCCGTCATAGCAGTAATACGACTCTAGCAAGAGCTAGCTAGCGGCTTTCACAATATATGAATATTTACAAATTTTGATAACCACTTAAGTCCAAGTAAAAAAATACGGGAAGGAAAGGAAAAAAATTGAACATTTTTTATTTTTTTTAATTGCCTAGATGGGTGAACGAGCTCACAGTCCACCTGGTGTTAAGTGGTTACAAGAGCCCATATACATCTACAACGTTAATGCGCCACCCACCTTGAGATATAAGTTCTAAGGTATGGTTACAACGACTGCCCCACCCTTCAAACCGAAACGCATTACTGCTTCACGGCAGAAACAGGCAAAGCGGTGGTACCTACCCGTGCGGACTCACAAGAGGTCCTACCACTATACTAATACTCAAATATTGTTCGTTGTCATCGTACTAATAATAATCGGCCGAAATCGCTACCTAAAAACCCTAAGCCGAGGCCTTAGAAGGGTGGCGTCCCTCCGACCCAGATGCAGTGGTCGTTGACCTCCAGCAAGGTCGTCAGCTGATCGATTACCACATACACCCTTGCTTGCATCATTTCAGCTTTCCGATTTTACAGAGCGTTTACGATTATTTTTTTCTCATTGCCAACATGTATCGTTTGGAACTTTTGGATCTGCGGAGTGACCTTAGTTCCCTCTGTATTTTGTACCGTATGTTCCATGGAGAGTGCTCTGAGGAATTGTTTGAGATGATACCATCACCTCGTTTATACCATCGCACCGCCCGCCACCGGAGTAGAGTTCATCCATACCTACCTGGAGTCACTGCGTTCATCCACAGTGTGTTTCCAGAGATATTTTTTGCCACGTACCATCCAGCTTTGGAATGAGCTCCCCTCTACTCGTACAGTGTTTCCCGAGCGCTATGACATGTCCTTCTTCAAACAAGGCGTGTGGAGTATACTCAACGGTAAGCAGCGGCTTGACTCTGCCCCTGGCATTGCAGAGGTCCATTGGCAACGGTAGCCACTCACCATCAGGTGGGCCGTATGCTCGTCTGTCTACAAGGGTAATAAAATAAAATTAAAAAAACATGTAATTTTTTGTGGATGGCTTTATATCATTTACTTATCGAAATCTGCTACAAATAATGCATCTGTAGATTATAGTAGGTACATACCATTCATATCTACGGGCTCGGAAACTCGCTCAATGTCAATTATTTCGTATTTTTTCCACTGAATCGGAAGCCGTTGGTTTTCGTGTACCCATCGTACGGGCTGTATATAGGTACCTTCGTGTAATTCGAAAATGTTTTTAGCGTCAATTTAACGGGTGCAGATTGAATTTAAAAAAAAAAAAATTAGTAATTGTTTTGCGCTGTATGCAAAGGGCGCAATAACGTCAGATGATAGATGATTTCTCTCTCAAACGGCGCGACTGGAAATGTTCAGCTATGTTAACTTTAAATATGATCTCTGGAGCCCATAGACATCTACAAGGTAAATGCCGCCCCCCACCTTAAGATATGACTTCTAAGATCTTAGTATTGTTACAACGGTGCCCCACCCTGCAAACCGAAACGCATTACTGCTTCATGGCAGAAATAGGCAGGGCGGTAGTACCTACCTGCGCGGATTCACAAGAAGTCCTACAACCAGTAATTACACTAATTATAAAATTATAATTTTGCGGGTTTGATATTTATTACACGATGTTATTTTTTCCTTCACTGTGGAAGTCAATCGTGAACATTTGTTAAGTACGTATTTCAATAGAGAAATTTTTACCCGCCTGCGGGATTCGAACACCGTTGCATCGCTAGATACGAATGCACCGGACGTCTTATCCTTTAAGCCATGATGACTTAATTCAGTATTTCAATTTAACGTTACTAACATATAAGCTACGTTATTTAGTATATAATATATGCCGAAAATCTGAACCTAAGTATAGTTTAATCAATCAATTTGATTCAATACACCTTATTGTTCATTAGTATTATCTTTAATTTACGTCAGCAGTTCGCATTCGTATGTTTAAATGGTAATTGTAGGCCTCATTCGGAATTACGATAAAATAACCATATTAATACAACAATAAAGGCTTTTCAATACAATACCAGTATGGGAAGTGAACTGAAAGCAGAATGGATTACAGCTTACCACCGCCACGTCTACTATTAAGCATACCACACCTGGATTGCTATTCCAAAATCGACTATATCTTCAGATAGAGAAAGTTTGTTTTCCCTATATCAGGAACACACCATTCTCGGTCCGAAAACAATAATGTTGACGTAAAAATCTGACGGCGCCTTCGCAAAGCCTACAGTTCACTGCGCAAGGCCGTATTGGCAGTCATCCAAAAAGGACATACCGTAGCTTAAATAAAAACTACGTATGGTCAGGCTCGGCTCATTTCCTTTGCGTGATTGGAAGGCGATCCGCGTAGTTCGAAGAAAAGGTCTTTTATTGGTCCCGTTATGAGCACCTCTCGTCATTTTTACGTTTCCAATAAATATAATAGTACATTCGGTGTGATAGAAACAATTCGATTATTTGTATTCGCTTTGTGTCGTCGCGTTTCAATCAAGTCTGGAACTTTCTTTCTCCAGGATATTTCATGAACACTACAAAATCCTTCAAAGGAAATTTGAAAAAAAAGGAGTCATTCGCACGTAGCCGCTTGGCTATGATCCCTGGCGTTACTGATCTCCATGAGCGACTGTGATCACTCAACCTACGTTAGCCCATACGTTTTTATACATATATATAGACAAAAAGATGTAACATTAATTACTTATTAAACAAATGTAGAAAATTTACTTGAAATCGATTGTTATGAAAAACATGTTGTCCCAATAAAAGAGGTTGCTTGTTCTAAATTCTGGACAAGTTGAAATGACACGTATCTTGTGAGTCAGCGGGAACTACACACTTTTCGTTGGCTCCTGGCCGTGTTCCAATACTGAGAGTCTACGGCTAAGTGCCTAAGCCAATATTCAGCCGACCTCCGAGCTAAGAATTTCAATTTAAACTGATTAATCCACGTTGAGAACGGAATTATTTGGCTTAGAAAAGATAAGTGCTGATTTTTTACTAAAGGCAGTCAGTTTCCGAATAAAGGAATTTATTTAGTTTCTTATGGGGCGGGTCTAACGAGCAATATCACCCGCTCGGTGGAAGATCTTCCCTTTATCATATATCTTATACACTTACATTAATATTAACATCATATCAATTTCGACAGTATATTAATTACACTGAATAGTGAATACTGGAATTTAAACTCAAAAATGACTAATTTTTGAATGACCCAACCAAATTACCAGCGTCTTAACGTATTTTACGTATAAGCAACGTAAATGTAAATTAACCTTTAATGGATATTAATTAGATATTAAACTTATTGTTTTACTAATAATCAATATACCATGGACGTACACAAAAGAAATAAACTGTATTAATAATTACTATGCTAGCATCAAGGGCGGTACAATGAGTTATTATGATATAGGTACCTAGAATGATTTACAAATGTATTGATTTCTAAATAATTTAAAAATTCTAGTGAGTTATATTGTACTCCAACTTTGCAGTCTGCGCCATTTTGTCGCAGTGGTAATCCTATTTATTCCACAATTCTTAACTTAAATATCGGTTACTTAGACCTCAGAATGCGGAATGTCTCAAATCACTTGATTTTAATCGTACGAGGTGCCTTTTTAACATCCTTTTAATAGCATAACCTGCATTTAAATAACGTCATTTATCAACGAAAATTTTACGAACAACAAAACGTCCGAAGTAGTAAAAAATTTGCGCACTTATCAAATATTTGTGAGATTACAATTTGTGAGATTACTCTAGTTTATCACTCTTTTAATAGAATTAATCGGACTCTTGCGCCGAGGGTCGTGGGTCCGATTGCCACATCGGGCAAATATTCGTGTAATGAATTTAATTTTCTACTGTTTTCACGAACCGTAGATATAATTAAATATACTTTTGTGCAGTACCTACTCGAGACATGGGAAAGGACTTTATGACCCTCTCAGGTTGAGCCCGTAAGCTCACAGAACCGTTTGCGAAAAGCTGAAATAGCCTCTTAGACTACCAATGAATAGGAAAAAATAAAAGGAAGGAAATAAAATGTTATGAGAAAAATCAAAGCGCTATCAGGCAGTAAAAGTAGTTTTAGTTATTATTTTAAGTTACTTTGAACGCATTATTTTATTCAATTAATTTGAAACACATTCTTTTTATAAATAAAAATTTAAATCGCGGCTTTTACATCGAGGAGCGTCTAGTTATACAAAAATCTATTATTATTATATTGTCTATGCTCGTACATAGAGTACGGCAAGCTTGGAATTGCAGTAAAGTATTTACATAATGTGTTGCCAGCTCTAATGGCACTGCATTCAAACGCCATTATTTTCACAAGTTCATTGACGTGTCGCTATGCGGTGGCAGTGGCCGAGTTTTACGTTTTTCCAGTTAAGTGAATCATTAAACCGGTGTAATTTTATTTGTAACATCTTTTTTTAAAGTTTGTACTTCTGTGCGTTCATATTCAATATTTTTAAGACAAATTAAAACTAAAATCGCATCGTCAGTGTAACGAGCAAAACTACCAAAGTGAAATCTTCCATCACTCGCTTGGTAGAAGATCACGCAATGATGATTGTAATCTGAAGCCTGTAACAACGGAACTACCTACGACGGACCTACTGAACCCTTGACTCTACAGCACCAATGAGTCACTATGTGAACCACTGGAACTTTCCTTTTTCTTCTTAAGCCAACGCACCAGCAGTCTAACAGCACGTGAGCATCACGTCAGTAGTGTAAATCAAGCTCAGTCTCGATTCACCCCAGATTAGTATCCTTTGCTTCTTGGCCAATTCTATTTGATGATCGGTGAACCCTTTGACTCAACATTTTCAGGAGCACAGCCTATTAGTTACCCACCGCTGATAGTCCCTTAAGAGGAATCTGCCTTAGTAGTGATTTATAGTTCAAGGCATTGCGGCAACACTGGACCCTAGTGAATTAATCTCATCGAGTGCTCTTTTTTTAGAAGCAGCTATCACTGAGCTACTTGAATAGATGATTTTGGAACAAATAACAATATAAAACAATTTTACGAAACCAAAATAATTGTCTAATTAGTTTTCACAGTAATTTAAATCAAATTTTTACTACGAAACTTCACTATCATTCTGTGGGTGTAAGGAATTATCTTTCGCTTTAAGCCGCGTCGTTGGTATTAGTTACATTTAGGTTAATTTAGGTGAATAAGGTCACGTGGATCTACCGCTAATAGGCTTTCGGCAAACAGCCGGACCGCCCCTACGTTAACTCCAAAAATAGACGAATCGAACTGTTCCGAGATCAATAAATTCTTGTTCTACGCCGCCATTGTGGATATTTCGCGCTAAAACTGAATTAGAATTTATTGGGATAAAAACTTTTGTTATTTTTCTCCGACTTCGAATTAGTTTTTTGTTTTATTTTTATTAGCTCTATAGGTAGGGGACAAAGAGCTCAGAATTACTTTTCGATATCGAGTCGTGGGAACCCGCTCCTCAGCGCGAACGCTCATGGCTGGAGTCCCACAAGGCTGTCTTTTCGCCGCTCCTATTTAGTTTATTCATCAACGATATAGCCCGGTCGCCGCCGACCCAGTTAGCATTATTCGCCGACGATACAACCGTTTACTATTCGAGTAGGGACAAGTCCCTTATAGCGAGTAAGCTTCGGAGCGCAGCCGGACAGTGGTTCCGAAAATGGCGCATAGATATAAACCCAATGAAAAGCACAGCGGCGCTATTTCAAAGAGGAAACTCTACACGAATTTCCTCCCGAATTAGGAGGAGAAATCTCACACCCCCGGTTACCCTCTTTGGCCAATCTATTCCCTGGGCCTCCTGGCCCAGGTCGAGTACTTGGTAGTCACCCTGGATGCATCCATGACATTCCGCCCGCATATTAAAATAGTTTGCGGCTGTGCCGCGTTTATTCTCGGCAGAATTTACCAAATGACATGTAAGCGGAGTAAAATGTCCCTTCAGAACAAGGTGACAATTTACAAAACTTGCATACGACCTGTCATGGCTTACGCGAGTGTGGTGTTCACTCACGCGGCCCGCACACACATAGACACCTTCGAATCCCTGTCATCACGCTTTTGCAGGCTAGCCGTCGGGGCTCCATGGTTCGTGAGGAACGTCGACCTACACGACGACCTGGACCTCGAATTGATCCGCAAACACATGAAGTCAGCGTCGTAACATTACTTCGATAAGCTATGCGTCATGATAATCGCCTTATCGCCTTAGCCATGTTCTCATGGATCCATCAGATCTGATAATTCTTGCATTAGATGCCTTCAGCTTTAACACTAGGAGCAGGCTAAGGGACTCCGGTAACCGTACACATCGAACTTGGCAAAGAGTTCGACGTGCAACCTAACCCATGCATCAGCCCGCTAAGTTTCTCGCCGGATCTTCACAACTGGTCGCGATTCCAATCCGATAGTAGATTCATTCGCGAAGCAGCTGCTCTTGAGTTGTTAGGTCTCCTTCGGAGGCGCTCGGGCAGCTGTTAGCAAATCCCACCCCTACTGGCTGAGCCTTTGCTCGCCCACCTCTCTTGGTGAAACTGGAAAAGCCTCCAGGCCACCAAAAGCCCTCAGTCATAAAAAAGCTCAGAATCCACTCTTTGATGATAGCTCTTGTCGATAATACTACATCCTACCAGAAACTGTACAATCTAGCTAAATATAGGTTACAGGTACCTATAAACTATCATAAGCTATTATACCTGCCTATTGTCAAAATAAAACTTAGTCAATTGCCTACTGTCAATACTATTTATTTAAGAACAAATTAACCCTTGCATTGGCGGTGGCTTGAATTAACAAAATAATTGTAGTTCTATTACAAAAATAAAAAGTAATTCTACTGCTAATTGTTTCACTGCTTTAGTTATGTTGCTATTTTTCGAATCGGTGATAAAATTTCATTATGATATCCGTATAAAATCCAAATTGAAAAAAAATATAATTTGAATTTTGAAGTGAAGTTAAAAGCAGTCGTCATGTCTCAGGATTACGGATTAGACTCCCTGGACATTGGTATTAGGTGATGCGCTTGTGCGGATTTTCGAATCGCCCAAACAGATAACAAATTTTCTACTGAAATACGTATACTTAACACATATTCACGACTGACTTCCACTGCGAAGGACTAACACCGTGTAGTAAAAAATACACTCGCAAAAAAAAATGCGCATTTAATGGGTAATTCATTAGCAAGGCGTTTTGTGGGCACTGCCTATTTTTGCTGGGAAGCAGTAATGCGTTTCGGTTTGAACTTTAAAGGATAAGGCAGCCGTTAGACTATAAAAAAGTTTTAGAACTCATGTCTCTATATGCGTGACAATTACGTTGATGATATCTATATGTCGTGGATAACGACTTTTAGTAATATTAATACGGTGGTTTTGATTATTATTTTAAATGATGAAATGTTGTTTTGATAAATATCACAAAATGAAGGGTAGACTCCGTAACGCCACAGTATAAAATGGCGGTACGTGGACAGAGTCGTGGCATTCCGTGTCAGACAGTCATTCCGTCCGTCTCAGTCAGTGAGTCTCTGACAGTCAGTCAGTCGGTCTGTCGGTATGTGGAACGAAACTGTCGGTTTACCCTGTCATTGTGAAAGTTGTGTGTATTGAGTTTCAATAATTATTACTGAAAAGTTTTATTGACTAAACTGAGTTCAATCGAATACGAGTGATGACGGAATCTACCGCTCAGCCATCCCTGACGTGTGCTGACATATATATCTATAATGATATCTATTGACCACTTAACATCAGATGCGCCATGAGCTAGTCCAATTATATACTCAAAAAAATAGAACATAGGCTTCCAATGATTCCCATGCAAAACTACCATTGACCATAATATGATCAATAGCTCTTGTGTTTTTATTTATTTCGATAGCTAACCGACTCATGGCCTACAGAAGAGCTTATAGACCTCTTAATGTAATAAGAATTTCTCCATCCTCCTTGAGATATAAGGTTAAACTCTAAATTCTAATACAGTAACGCTGCGTACTAAAAATAGGCTCTGTCACCAAATATTTTATATTTGTACGCTTCATTATATTGCTCAATCTTATTTATATGGTGGAACTACTTCGTAAGCATATAATGTTGCCCAATCACGAAAATAGGACACTTCACATTACGTACATTGTTCAAATGGAAATTATAAATTATTCTTTCGATTTTTTATTATCGATTAAAAAATTCTGCGACTAAATCAATTTAAAACTTAGGTGGTCGACTTGTTTCACACGTTTCTTTGATATTAACACATAACGTATCATCAGATGTGTTTGTAGGATAATTGAAAGATCTACTTACCATAAAAAGGTTTCTTTGTTTAACAGTTTGGCTATGGAGCTTTAAACCTAATTTTAATTTACAGTTTGTTAGACTTCTCGTGAATTGGTATCCTTAATGGTGCTGCCATTACTCACACACCGCATACAATTTATGATACCAATATAGAGGTCAGCTGTAGCGTCAAGAAATTAAGATGGCGTTATTGTCGCAAAATTTATAGATTTTGAGAGTGTGATAATATTTTTTCTCGTACATTGTGTTCAACACAGCAAATACTTTTTTGTACCTTCTCTTGTTCTTGCAAGTCGTCAATATAATTAATACTACTTTTAGGGATCATCTCGCGTTTTTTTTCATTTTATTATCTTACATACGCGTTATAAATAGTTTACAATTTTCGTGATTACGCATGACTGAGATGTTGTTCGTTGACATTTAAAATATTTCTCCCACTAATTATCTGAAAATTTCATTTTTCTAAATACATTAAAAAATAGTACAAACAAAAATAAGCTAATTTTTTTTTTGTGTTTTTCCATTTTTTGAGTTGTGCCCTTGAACAGCTGTATGCCTGGGTAATATTCAGGGGCGTTTACCCAAGCCTCCAATCACTGCCTGAGACAGAATCCAGGAGAAGGGTTGTGCCGTCAAAACTGTTGGAGGTCATAGGCCGAATAGCGATACATAGGCAACCGAAGGCCTCAACATCGCCAATCGGGGCAGACGGCTGTTTCAATCTAATAAGTATTTTTGCACGTTAAAAAATATTGGCCCAATTCAATTCAATTGTAGAATTTTAATATTATTTAAAAATCATGTTTCGCATCTAAATTTTTGCCAATTTCTTTAAAACTTATTACATTTCAAAAACCCAATTTGAGATTGTTGGACGGTTAAATTTGAGGGATTGGGTTCTTTAGGTGATGAGGGGCTATTTAAAAACACAACTGCTTCATTATAATTATATTGCAGATTGCTTGAACACTTTTAAACCATTATACAATTATTATCTTTATATTTTTTTAATAAAACTATTACATGTTTGTCTTGCCGTGTCTAGATGAGAAGTAATGACATTTTCTTAGGAGAATACAATGATCTGTTTTTTAAACATTTAAAATCATTCTAATATTCGAAATCTAATCAAGTGTCAAGTGTTGCCTGCCATTACATTTAATATACAAACTCCAACAGAGATCATATTCAAATTCCTATTATCATGATAGCTCTGAGTAGCGATTATTTAATTGATTTTACATTTTGGTGGATGGTCTTAATAACAAGTGTATTATCTGTGTGGTGATCTGTGGTAAATGTTTGTTTATGTTCTGGTAACTTCGTTGACAGCCAACATTCCGTCAGTGTTGTATTTCGCTTAAAATAAACCACAAAATTATATTAGAAATAAAGAAAATTAGAGATAATTTTCAATAATTTTAATAAAAAAATCGCTATTAAGCAAAATGATGTACAGGTGATATTTGAAATTTAGCAACAAATGGAAGCATTTACCAGGACTCCATTGTGATGAAAAA
The DNA here is from genome assembly GCF_003987935.1 of Bombyx mandarina. The sequence goes on from NW_021011566.1 coordinate 1,451,382, forward strand.
TGTCTTGCTACGGATCTGTGTATAATCGGACAAAACGAAAGTGTGAACAGTATATTGTGATATTCGAATTTTAAATTTTGCTATTAGGAAATTTAAACAAAAATGGCGCAGACTCTTCGTAGAGCAGTAGAGGGCAGGTACCCCTCTTGCTATTTACCCAATCGATTGAAAGAAAGGAAAGCCAAAGCTAAAGCTTTGAGGTAAGAATATGATATTACTAGACATATAATGGCAGCAGCAGCGCAGCGATAGTATTTCACATTTTCCATTCAATCTCTGAATTTTATCAAAAAAATTATAGATAACATTTATTTACATATCTCAAGGTTGTTTTATTTTATGAAAACAATATTGCATATTTCCTTATTTCAATTAGGTAGATCAATATATAATAGGATTTCAAATCACTCAACTAAAATAAAATAAATTTGGTAATTAGGTTTATGGGCTTGTCATATTTGTTGCCCACCATGCTTTTTAGCCAATTCTCACGTCATTTCGGATCCTCCCGATCCACTATCCAAGCACCGGTCATCGTTCTCGTCGAAACAATCGAACGCACTGAACGGTTCGGCAAGCAAATTAACCCTCAGACACAGTTTCTTGCTGCATCTTCTCAGTAGATCGCATTTCTGATGGTAAATTCTGGAAAGTAATGCCCCTCCTAGGGCTAGTGTCAGCAAATTCGCCAGGCTGATCCCCGTGAGCTCTCCTACGCATTTGGTAAAACTGGTATAACCCCTAGAGGGTAGCAGCATAGTTAAGCAACAAATACCAACTTATAGTTTCAAAAAACTCAATCTGCATCAGGGAAGTGAAAATTAAACTGGACTGTTAAATTTTGTTGTATGTGTAATACTAATAATTTTAGTTGTTACTAAGCCCTTTGTTCTGTTTACCAACGAATCCTAATCGATTAAAAAAATTACTCAACAAAACAAAATTTCAGATTAGAGCAACGTAAACCAGACAAACCGGAAGATTTCGTTTGCTATTCAGACAGTGACAGTGAAGAGGAAACACCGACGCAGCAACATCAAATTTTATCAACGTCATATAATTTTGTCGACTATGTACGTTCACGAGAAATACTTGCTCCTGAGGTAATTGACTGATTTAAGAATTTTGTTTACCTAAATTTTTGTGTATCTCGAAAATAAGTGCAGTTTTAAATGAATCTCCCTTAATTACAAAAACCAATTATCACAAAAATTTAAATTTTATGACAATGGTCTAACATAATGGAGGGGTGTTAGAGATTGATACAAAATAAATTTTATCCTACTATTACTTGAAAGGGCTTCATAACAAGACACCCTCAACACACTCCAGTTTGTTAGGATAAAAAAAAATCATAATGGTTGGAATAGGCCAATAATGAAAAAAGATAACAAAAACACAGATGAAACCGATATTATTAGTTTGGCTAAAGACTTTCAAGCCAGGTCACTCTCATGCATGATGGATACTAGATACATAAACATGAGACACAATGGGTAGATTCAAATATCTTAGATAAATCAGATTCATTGATAACTAGATATAGCACCTAAATCAATAATAATAAAATATTATTTAGAAAAAGATAGGTAATATTTGTATTAAACATTCAGTGATAATAAAAGCAGTGTGGCCAGGCCGCCCAGTGACATTCTTGCTGTATCTTCTCAGTGGGCTGTGATTCTGATCTGTTGGTAGATTCTGCGAAGCACCGCTCTTGCTAGGGCTATTAATAGCATAACCACCAGGTTAGAGCCCCCCACTCATTCGGGAATCTAGTATGACCCCACAAGGTCAGTAGAATAGGTAGGAAAATAAAAGATTTAACCCTTTAGGCTACCAGTGAATAGGATATTGATAAAGTCAGTTACAATTTTAATTATTTTTTTGTTCTATTTTTTATTCCAGCCTCGATCAGTTGACCCATCGTATGCAACCCGACACATGCTCACACATGATATGTTTCATGAGACACCAGTCAACCTCGGTAACATGAACAAGGTCTTCTGCTCACAATGGCTATCAGACAGACAAGTTGTATTTGGCACCAAATGTAACAAGGTAGGTTATGTGAAACACAGCTGATAGTCATGCGCATGTGATTGGTCTAAAACAACATCCCGCCATTAATGTTTTCACTTGAGCATCACATTAGAGATTTCAAACTTAAAATGAACAATGTGCTTTTAAATGATCATTTCAAACCAAATGGTTGTAGAAACCTTGCCAATAATCCCTCAACACTAATCTCCAACAGAATTGGTTCCAAAACTGTCAAAACAAAACCAGAGACCTCTTTCTTTTTGTTTCTGTTATAAGATTTATATATTTGAGACCAAATACAAATTATCAAAAGAAAAAACTTAAACTTTCAACTATTTATGTCCAGTTAATGGTGTATGATGTCCGCACTCGGTCCTTGGACGCCATCCCCACCCTGCGCCCGCGCGCCGCCTGGCCGCCGCCGGACCACCAGACCGGCATACACGCGCTCCAGATCAATCCTTCCAGGTAACACAAGTGTATGTTATGTGCCGATCAAGTGTATGTATAACCATGATGGTACAAGGAGAAAATGATACTTTAAAACACACCGCGAACATATCGACGCTTGAAAGGCAAACGTTACTAAATGACAATAACTGCTTTATACATAAATGATAGGCAATAAACCATATTGGATACGCGAAAAAAAAAAACCTGGTCTATTAAAATCATTTCAATCCTACAGCTAGATTCGTTAAAATAGATTTTTTTTTTCAGGTTTTCAACTTTAAATTAGTCTACTGTAAAGTTCACGCATTGTCGCTTAGTCACGTTTGCCTTTCAAGCGTCGATATGCTCTGAATGTTTGCAATGAAATTCGCTCTGGTATTGAGTGATAGGATCACAAAAATGAGATAATAGGATCTCCTTAAACAAATTTTCTCCCGTTTAGATACATAGTAGAGCACAGACTCTGAGAGTAATGGTCTATGATAAGAATAACTAACTTTTCTATTTAATTTACTTGCTAAACAAGCACAGGACACTAATTTGAATAAAACTCCCAAATCCACAAAAGCGATTAATCTGTAATAATTGTGAATTAACATTTGACAACCAGAGATCATTCACACTCCCATTTTATAATCATAATATATCCGAAATACATACATAAAATGTGTACGTTAGCTCTTTGTTTTCTTTCAAAGTATCTTAAATAATTTATGACACAAAAATTATGACTCCCAATACCTATTTATTTTGTTTGTCATGTCTAACCTAATTTACCGATACGAGATGATTTGTACTTGTAATCTATTTATGACAGAACACTGCTAGCGACTGGTGCGAGGAATTCTTGTGAATTAGCCATATACAGCCTACCTACACTAGACCCGGTCTGCGTTGGAGAAGCTCATAAAGATTGGGTGAGTAATCTATACTAATATCACACAGGCTTAATGCCATTTCACTTGAACACAGCGTAAACTTTGAAGCTATTAACCTTATAGCTTTCAGCCATTTTGCATTCAGTTTTGTTTTGCTGTCTATATCATTAAGTCATTATTATAGTCTACCTGTCATATGAATAGTTAGATTTTACTAATGAAATATTCCAATGTCCCTAGTATTGTTTAGATATACCTCAGCACATTTTGTTTGAAGTTCAAAAGTGTCATTTTTTGTAAAACAGATCCTGGACATGTGCTGGCTGGACGACGAGTTCGTGGTGACGGGGTCGCGCGATAATAAGCTTGCACTGTGGCGCGCCCCGGCCGCCCCCCCGCCCCGCGCGCACCTGCACCACTACGTGCACCCCCACGCCGTGCGGGAGTGTCGGTCAGGTACACTCCACGCTTGTATCCACCTGGTTGAACTCTTTATCTTGAATTACCTAAGAGGTATAAATGGGGGAGGTGTGAGGTCCCCACATTGCCGCTGGGTGCTGGAAGCGCGCAGAGGCCGAGTTTGGTTGTGATTAAGAGAGATGTTCATAGTTCATAGTTCATAAGTTCGTTCATAGTTTAAATCGTCTTTTCGCATAAAAACTGTACAATTTCCAAAAATATTCGAAATTGAGTTAATATGCGGAATAATTTGGTATCACCGGTATTTTTCTGACAAATACTGTCAAAATAGCGTAGTTTAGTTTTTTTTTACTTATATTTTGAGTACTATAACAAAATTAATACATAATTTTATCTTACTTTAAAAGACAGATAATGTATAATAACTGGTAAAAACTAAAAAAAATTTTTTTTTTATTATGTCCGAGATTTGTGGACGAGCTCACAGCCCACCTGGTGTAGAGTGGTTACTGGAGCCCATAGACATCTACAACGTAAATGCGCCACCCACCTTTGAGATATGAGTTCTAAGGTCTCAGTATAGTTACAACGGCTGTCCCACCCTTCAAACCGAAACGCATTACTGCTTCACGGCAGAAATAGGCGGGGCGGTGGTACCTACCCGTGCGGACTCACAAGAGGTCCTACCACCAGTAATTACGCAAATTATAATTTTGCGGGTTTGATTTTTATTACACGATGTTATTCCTTCACCGTGGAAGTCAATCGTGAACATTTGTTGAGTACGTATTTCATTAGAAAAANGCGGGGCGGTGGTACCTACCCGTGCGGACTCACAAGAGGTCCTACCACCAGTAATTACGCAAATTATAATTTTGCGGGTTTGATTTTTATTACACGATGTTATTCCTTCACCGTGGAAGTCAATCGTGAACATTTGTTGAGTACGTATTTCATTAGAAAAATTGGTACCCGCCTGCGGGATTCGAACACCGGTGCATCGCTCGACACGAATGCACCGGACGTCCTATCCTTTAGGCCACGACGACTTCGTTGCAAAGATGATTAATATTAAAAATATCATATGTTAATTACTTAGTTTTTTAAGTTATAGTTATAGTTATTAGTTATTAGTTATAGTTATAGTTATAGTTATAGTTATAGTTATAGTTATAGTTATAGTTATAGTTATAGTTATAGTTATAGTTATAGTTATAGTTATTACTTATATACCTTTAAAACATTCTCCTGTAAAATTTTGAAATTTTGTGATTATACAGTTGACTCATTGACTCACAGGTCTAAAAGTCCGAGCGCTGACGTTCAACGAGCGCTGGCGGGAGATAGCGGCACTTACCCTCAACGGCTACATACACGTGTTCAACGCGGAGACCTTCCGCCAGACGCTGTCCAGGAAGCTGCCCTCGTGCCAGGACTTGGTGTGTCTAGCCACCCAGGTGAGCGCCGCCTCATGCGTACCGCTCCGGTCATCGCCCACTCAGTTTCTAGCCGGATCTTCTCAGTGAGTCGAGATTCCGATCCGGTGGTAGATTCTGCAAAGCACTGCTCTTGCTAGGGCTAGTGTTAGCAACACCTCCGGTTTTAGCCCCGTGAGCTCACCTACTAGTTAGGGTTACGCTGATATAGCCACCAAGGCACTCAACAAGGTAGGAAAAAAAAGTTACCACTGCGGCAGGCTGGACACCCCCCGCGCCTCCACCGACTGCCGTAGCCATTACACAGCACAGGATATTTGACAGATGCCTGAATCTTGCTTACGTCATTTTCAAGATAAGCTTGCATATATACAAGTTCCGAAAAGTAATATCACCCACTTGGTGGAAGACAGTCTTGTGTTGTATGCTGGCTATCCACCACATACCTAAGGCTTCAGAAGTGTTCGCAGCCTCCTTACTCTTTACAATACAAATAAAATTATTTTCCTTGCTTGTTCAGGGTTAATGTTGTACATTTAGTCGGCATTGTTCCATAACGAATAGTGGTCCCTCATGAAGGCAATGTTCGCAGCAAGAGAGCGGCATGTACGCGATCGGCTGCAAGTCGTACACGCTGCTGCTGGACTGCCGCACGCTGCAGTCCGTCAAGAAGGTCACCTCCCGGTACTCCGGCTGCGGGGTCCGCTCCGCCAGCTTCCGGGGGAACATGCTCACCATCGGGACCGGGCTGGGTCAGTACCCACCACTAACGACTTTTATAACTTTATTCCTTTAGTCAATTTTGTAATGGTATTTAGTGGTTACCGGAGCCCATAGGCATCTACAACGTAAATGCGCCACCCACCTTGAGACATCTAAGGTCTCAAGTATAGTTACGACAACTGCCCTTCCCTTCAAACCGAAACGCATTACTGCTTCACGACAGGAATAGGCAGGGCGGTGGTACCTACCCGCGCGGACTCACAAGAGGTCCTACTACCAGTACAATTATGACCACTTGTGAATCTAAGCCGTGGATATATCTGCCAGCGGCACCCCAATATAGCACTTGTTAACAAACAAATAGAGTCGTTTATCTAACGCTCTAGTCGCGTCCGTTGCAGGTCTCCTGATGTTCTACGACCTGCGCGCGGGTAAGTACCTGGAGAGCAGCATCCACTCGTCCAAGACGGTGACGCTGAAGGCGTCCCGCGGCTACCTGTTCCCCGAGGAGGAGGCGGAGGGCGGCGTCAAGCACGTGCCCGCCATCTACACGCACTGCTACGACTCCTCGGGCACCAGGGTGTTCACTGCGGGCGGGCCCCTACCGGCCCCCCTAGTCGGGAACTACGCAGCCATATGGCAGTAGCGAACCGAGCGAAGGCCTCAGATTCACTTTACTTTACTTATTCACTAGCGACCCGCCCTCGCTTCGCTTCGGAAACATTAAATTTTATTATTGATAGCTGAGTCCCGCAAAGTTACCCGCGGTTATTGTCGTACCGCGGGTGACGTCGCGGGCCGAAGCTAATCTTAAAAAAAGTAGCCTAGGCTACTCCTTATATTATCAGCTACCTATCAGTGAAAGTCTCGACAAAATCGGTCCAGCCGTTCCAGAGATTAGCCGGAACAAACAGACACAAAAATTGTAAAAAATGTTATTTTGGTGTATGTACCGTATATATATATATATATATATTCATATTCATTAGTAAAAAGCGGTTATTTCAATATTACAAACAGACACTCTAATTTTGTTTATATGTATAGATAATATTTTTTTTAAAGAGATTTTATGACCTGGTAACTAAGACCTTTAAGTCATGTCTTATTTTACTTTATATTCTTAATTTTATGAAAAATGATAATATGGAGTGAAATTAAATGAAGATGATTAATTTGAGACATTAATCAACTGGGATGAAATTTAATGAAATGAAATGATATGGGATGAAATATAATCGCAGTAAAATGGTGGTCATTTACTGAGATTTTTTCAGTGGACTTTTTGGAGGAACCCGAGAAGTTACGTCCAGCAGCTTTGTTTCATTTTCCCACATTTGTGCACTTTCACAGATATTAAACAGTTAATAAACCACCGTTATTACACATTTAAACCTGAAGAAACACTAAATAGACAAAATAAAACAAATCACACAACTTCACTCCTCGCGCTCCCGCCAAAAAGTCAAAATAATATTTTTTTTTTTTTAAGAGATTTTATGACCTGGTAACTAAGACCTTTAAGTCATGTCTTATTTTACTTTATATTCTTAATTTTATGAAAAATGATAATATGGAGTGAAATGAAATGAAGATGATTAATTTGAGACATTAATCAACTGGGATGAAATTTAATGAAATGAAATGATATGGGATGAAATATAATCGCAGTAAAATGGTGGTCATTTACTGAGATTTTTTCAGTGGACTTTTTGGAGGAACCCGAGAAGTTACGTCCAGCAGCTTTGTTTCATTTTCCCACATTTGTGCACTTTCACAGATATTAAACAGTTAATAAACCACCATTATTACACATTGAAACCTGAAGAAACACTAAATAGACAAAATAAAACAAATCACACAACTTCACTCCTCGCGTTCCCGCCAAAAAGTCCATATGTATAGATAAAGGCGTTTTTTTTAGTCTGTAATTACTAGTAGTCGGAGTATGTAGATTGATTTAAGGTCGTTGACATCAAACGTAGAGGATAATACGGATAGGCCTCCAAAATACCGGAACTTCATATTTATTGTGATATTTGTTCCGGAATTTTGAAATTAACATGAATCTGTGTTTAAAGTGAAAAATGTATTAATAATATTAATCTACGCTACCGGTGCTAGCTAATGGTGAAAGAAATCAGTATTTTATTTTATACAAAAACACGTTGGAATAGTTATACCGTATTTTGTCCCTTTCTGTTGAATTAGAAATGACGCTTGTCAGTATGAGACAAAACTTAGACAGGGCTTTTTGTTACCTTATCTCATAAATATAGAAATTGTACCCGATGAGGATTAAAAATTGTTTTTTAATTTAAAAAATAATCATGGATAAAATGGCATGTCCATATTATAATATCTTGACGTAAGTATATAAAATCAATCTACCTACTCCGACCACAGGTAATTACAATACAAAAACTTTGTGTGAAATCTCAGTAAATGACCATCATTTTACTGTGATTATATTTCATCCCATATCATTTCATCTCATCTCATTTAATTTCACCCCAGTTGATTAATGTCTCAAATTAATCATCTTCATTTCATTTACTTCACTCCATATTATAATTTTTCATAAAAATAAGAATATAAATTTAAATAAGACATGACTTAAATGTCTTAGTTACCAGGTCATAAAATCACTTAAAAAAATTTCTATATGAATCTTTTCTCAATTATGACGTAATATCGGCTGACGTATGCAGATGGCGTGCGAGTAAACACGTTGAGGTACCGTTACCAAGTGAATCCCTCGTTATTTTATATAAGTAGCGTCACGTGTCGCGGCTTACACTTAAACTCGTAAAGTTATCTTGCTGCGGTCCTCGGGCTGCGTGATCAGGCGTCCGGCTGTATCGCCGACAACGCGCGACTGTTCGACTGTATTTTAAATTAAAAATATCTTCAGGTCGTTTAGTTAGACCCTCCTCCTCCTCGCGTCGTTTCCTCACTGCTGAGGGTCGTGACCATTACATTTCGACAGGATTTTACTCGTTGTAATGTCCCGCTAGCGCCAGTTTTTTTTTTCTACCTATCTGAGTGCTATTTCAGCGTAACCTTAACTAGTAGGTGAGCTCACGGGGCTCAAACCTGATGACGTTGCTAACACGAACCCTAGCAAGAGCAGTGCTTCGCAGAATCTACCACCGGATCGGAAACGCGACCCACTGAGAAAATCCGGTGAGAAACTGAGTGGGCTGTGTCTGAGGGTTCGTTTACTCGTCAAGCCCTTCGTCTCGCTCTTCGTCGCGAGCGACGGGTTCGACGAGAACGATGACCGGAGCGGCTCCGATCATTGGCCACATGAAGGGCGTCGTGGAATGGGATCTCTAGTGTGGTGCGGATTTGTTCAAACCACCTTGTCGGACTGCGCCCGCGCGATCTGATTCCGTCGATCTTCCCTGTCACGAATAGTCTCTCTAAGCTATCCGCTTAGCTAAGACCTCTAAACTAAAATTTAGGTCAATTATTTAATGAAATTCTACCCTATAAAATGGCCGCTTCATAAAATGACAGAAGCAATTGCGATTCCATATTGTTATGTTCAGTTTTAGATATCTCTAACTAATATACGGGATATATGAATTAGAGGCTATGTTTAAATGCCTATTTCTGCCGTGAAGCAGTAATGCGTTTCGGTTTTAAAGGGCGGGGTAGCCGTTGTAATTATACTGTGATTTTAGAACTTATATCTCAAGGTCACTTAAGACCAGGTGGGCTGTGTGCTCGTCCACACATCTAAGCAATAAAAAATAAATTAAAAAAGTGTGGTTACAAAGTTTATGTAAGAAATAACAAGTTCGAGTTTCTGATATATAATTAATTATAACTTATGAGACGGTATGGACATGTAATGAGACGAAATGACAATGAGGTTGGTAGTGTGGAGAGTGCTAACTATGAATGTGGAAGGATATAGAGGAAGAGGTAGACCTAAGAAGAAATGGATGTATCGTGTAAAATACGTTATGGGTAAGAGGGGAGTGAGCGACGAAATGGTATATGATGGAGGAGTATGGGAGGAGAAAACATGTTGATCCCAGGTGACTGGGAGAAGGGCAGGAGAATTTATAAGCTACATGTCAAAAAAAATGTGTGGTTTTATGAAATCACGGTAAAAGTGAAACTTTTTTTCACATTATAGACATTTAACTCTGACAAACAACATTTACATTAAACACTGACAAAAACAACCAAAATAGCGTGGAGCACTGGCACAAATGGGTGATAGTCTATACACTACACGGTCAGCTGCTGCGAACTATAGGCGCCGCCATATTGGCCTTGGCTGCTCTGACGAGCGCCTTTCACTTTATCCCTACTCCTCGGTCGACCGTCACGCGACATGCAACACACAGACGAAAAAGTTTGAGACGATGTAATAAAAGTTACACTATAATAAACATTATATTGTTTGCAATTATTTTACATAAAGTACATAATATTGTAATAGGTTATTAATTGGAACGAAGTTCCTTATCGCGCGTTGTGAAAGGGGGCTAGACGGAAAAAATTCTTACGAAAAGCTGTCACGACACTTTTTAGATCCGTCATTCTGACCAATCAACATGTAGGCGCTTATCGCGTGACATTGCTCGTATCCGATTGGTCCGCGTAATGAATACAGTTTCTCGAGATAGCGTTTCAACAATAGTAATTTAGTTCATAGTATTGTTTTTTTCTTCTTCATAATGCCGTAAATTACAATTCCTTCACTAATTAATCGAAAGGAACTTCGTTCCATCCGGGTGTCCCTTGACACCTCTGAAGTTTTTTATAATTTAGATATTATTTACATTAACCCTTTGACTGGCATGTAGGTCACCGGTGCCCTACGCGGCGCACTAAGTAACTATGTCGTCTTCTGTTCAGCGATTGTTCAACATCATTAGTTACGATATAAAAAAAGGTTAATAAATTAAATAAATTTGATTGCAACCTCAACGAGAATTTTCGCTCTCGACGCTTTGCAACGACCCTGTTATAGGAGGCCTGTTAGAGTCGTCGTGGCCTAGCGGATAAGACGTCCGGTGCATTCGTTTTGAAGCGATGCACCGGTGTTCGAATCTCAGGCGGGTACCAATTTTTCTAATGAAATACGTACTCATAAATAAATGTTCACGGTTGACTTCCACAGTGAAGGAATAACATCGTGTAAAAAAAATCAAACTCGCAAAATTATAATTTGCGTAATTACTGGTGGCAGGACCTCTTGTGAGTCCGCGCGGGTAGGTACCACCACCCTGCCTATTTCTGCCGTGAAGTAGTAATGCGTTTCGGTTTGAAGGGTGGGGCAGCCGTTTTAACTATACTGAGACCTTAGAACTTATATCTCAAGGTGGGTGGCGCATTTACGTTGTAGATGTCTATGGGCTCCAGTAACTACTTAACACCAGGTGGGCTCTGAGCTCGTCCACCCATCTAAGCAATAAAAAATAAAACTAAAGCAATAATTTTCCAATTTATTAAATTAAATCGTCAAATCGTGTGGCGTCTGACTAATGTATGAGAAGTCGGAACACTCGTCGCCTCGGTATTAACCTAACGAACACAAACCGAAGATTTCGTATTTTGATTGTGACATAATATTGAAAATACTGATAGGACATCCTTGTGCTTAGTGCTAGTCTCTTAACGTTCTCGATAGCGTTAAAGTTAACTCAAAATTTGTATGGAGTTGGAACGTTTGTCTACGTTTGCCGCTAGGGGCGCTGTTCCAACTGCATACAAATTCGAGTTAACTTTTACGATATCGAGAACGTTAAGAAACTAGCACTAAGCACACCTGTAATAATATCTCATGACATCATCGGCTAAGTTATATTGGAATAAAAAAAAAACATATTACTTATCTAATACTGAACAGCAAGCAAACTAAATGTAGCTAGATTTTTTAAATGGTATATAAGAATAAAAGCAATACTAAATTTAATTTCTATATAAATGTGAGAGAATTCGCATGAGTATTTTTAAATTAAAATGTCTACCGTCTCGAGCACCGTCGTCGATCGAGATCTGTGTCCAAACCTTGGACGTCTGTATATTGATTTTTTTCCCCTGCGTATTCACTGGTAGCTTAAGAGGCTATTCCAGCGGACGGGTAGTCAACTTGAGAGAATTTGCTAACACTAGCCCTAGCAAGAGCAGTGCTTCGCTAAATTTACCACCGGATCGGAATCGCGACCCACTGAGAAGATCCGGCGAGAAACTCAGTGGTCTGTGTCTATGGGTTAGTTCGCTCGTCGAACTCTTCGTCGTAATCGACGAGTATATTGATGATGATGGACATCAGCAATGCCAATACTACTTGCGAAAAAGTTGAATGCGCGGCTGCCTTTCAAGTGATTAACAAAAAAGTACTTTTGTAGATTTAAGTAAATTAAATACCACTACTTTTTTTGTTTTTGTTTATTATTATAATATACTGTATGGTATTGCGCACTAAAATAGTATGTACAAAGACGGAACTTAACTCTTTATATTTTCGATTTCTTCCAGTTAACTACTATTCGAAAAATATAGATTATAGGAAGGAAAGTGTGCAATATAAAACATTCTATGGATTTAATTTAAAAAAAATCCTGAATTAGTTATTGTAACATAGTGATGTCAACGGTTTCGTTACTAAAATTGTCACTTAAAATCTAATTATCCAGGTGCCTCAAAACTATACTAGACTAAATTGGCTATAATTTAGAATGTGCTGGGTGACCAGCAAATGTTTAATTTACTTAAGATAAATTTAGAAATAATTTAGTTATATTTATAAACTTTGTCAATAGCAATTGTAATTTTTGAACAGAATTAACGTAACCAAACTTGGTGACGAATAAAAGACTTGAAATAATAATTTTGTTGGTTTTAATATTTCACCTTAAATTTACACACGGCACAAAAGCTACTGTCCCAAAGCAGTAATTTTTTGTGTCACTTCATTTAGAATGCTGACACTGAATAGGGTTTGGTCCGATATAAGAAAGCACTAGATCATTCTTCCAAACTAAAATTCTGTAAGGTGTATATACCAGGTGCTTAAATGATTAGACCGTTTTTTCAATCCTTCCACTGTATCGAAAGAAAAATATGTCATCGATTGGATCGATTTTATGTTATCGGACATCCCTAACAGTGACAATACAGATTGTCACAACTACGTCTGTTAGTGGAGTTATGGGTTCAATTTGACATTTTTCATAGTCTACCGGTTAAATAAAGTTATACTCTTAATTATGATGTGTATTTATATAATATGGTTATGTTTAAGTTATTAGCAGTGTCCACTGCTGAACATCACACTCTTACACTCAATTACTTATAAAATGTTGAATATGCTATTAACGTCTTAACTAAAACAATTAATTTAATTTACGATTGAGCCTGGAAAAATCTTCAACGTGGCTTCAAGATATTCAAAAGTTCATGTTCAACAGTAGATCGTCTTAATATACAATTACACACTACTTTATTACATACTAAATACTAAATTATGTTATATATTTATAATGCATGAATTCACCGCTAGATTTAATTTTCAGATTTAAATATATTTAACGTTCTAGAAAAAAAAAACGATTTTATTTCAGTTATTCACATACATTCCGATTCAATTACTTTATTCACTTTTCAATGACTTCGCCGTCCATACTTAACCCATCTGGGGTTGTAATTGCTCTCCGTCCTAGCCAAGCGGTAGTCTATGGATCAGCGGCGCTCCATCCACCCAAAAAATACGCGCGATAGATAGTACATTTCAGATCCGCAAGCGCAACGTAATATCTACTTTTATACCAATATTACAAATAATTGAGTCGTCTATTATCAAAGGTGGCAATCTGTGTATTTGGACAAAAAAATGTTATTGATATGGCGATACAGATTGATTTGAATATAATCGTCTCCTTCAAAGAATACGGTTCAAAACCTGCATTAAATAAAGTATTAACTTAACCTGTTATTTATCTAAGATGTCGTTCAGAAGAGTTTTGTGACTGCCAATGGAATACAAAGTCAATAATTCGTTTTTCTGATTTACCAATAATTGTCCAAGTCACATTGCCGGCTTTGATAATAGTCAACTCATATGAAGGTTTGTATCTTTCGATTATAAGTATAGCATAAGTAAGTGTAAGTAGTAAGTAATAAGCAGTAAGTATAATATTTATGCTATAACTTGAATAGGTACCTTTTAACGTGGTAAACGACATGACCCAAGCAACGCCGGGTATATCTGCTATAATAAATACGACGGTGTGATTGTACGTACCAATGGATTTATAAATCGACTGGCAGCTTACAGACAGAAGCAACCTCTTTAGCCCGAGAAAATACAACGCATTATTTTTGCATAACAAATAGAACGACTATAAACTATTTTATTACGTGAAGCAAGAACTTTGTACCCCTTTTTACGAAAATTGCGCGGACGGCGGAGTCCCACACTTATAGAGAACATAGAGAGGGAATGCAGAAAGTTACTATATTTTTTAATGGGGATTTTTTTATTTGCTTCTCTATTAAAAACTCAAGCAAACTAAATCTCCCGACTAATAATCCACTGCATATCAGATAAATGACTGCGTAACAAATTAACTACTTGATTACCTAAACATATTAAAACACGTATAAAATCAATCAAAATCAGATGGCCTTTTTTATCTAATTTACAACGAAAATCTAGCTGAAATCACTAATATACAGATTTTAAGACAAAATTACTCACCGTATAACAAAAATACTGATTTGCGCACTAAATTAACCATTTCACAACGGAATTTCCAAAAGAATTTTCTAAAACTGTATAACAGATAATGTATGTTTACATTATCAAATTACATTCCACGAATTTACTACTCGTATAGATAAAATTCCCTTCACCCAACTTTATTTCTTTTTGTTCTTCTGAACTTCTTTAGTTCCTTTGAACTTCTAAACGAATACAAAATTTCGCAACAGCGCTTTCTCCTAAACTCTTTACAACCCAAAACCTTTAATTTGCGACCTGATAAAATATACCGACCAAAGAGACTTCATAACTTACTTAAAAAAAAAAGTGGGTATATCAAATTTTGAATGGGCATCTTGGCTCTTGGCGCCGAGATTGGGCTCTCTGCGCTCTGACCACACTGGGGCTGGGACATGCCACGCCCCGGGCACGAAGGTCAGCCTGACCTCGATGGTGCGTTGCAGCCATTGCACTAAATTCCCTATCCCCACGGCCAGGGACTGGCCCCACACGGGCGCCCCATTGATCGCGCCACCCCTGTATAGAGACGGCGCGTTACCTGGTCAAGCCCCCCGACATTGGGCAGAAGCCGGCTTAACGCGCCGGCCACCCCCAACAAACGAGGAACCAGGATCTGAAAGTGAGCACGGAAAGTCCAACGACTGTCCAGAATGAGGCCGAGGTACTTCAAATGCCTCCCGACCCCAATACGGACGCCTCCAACCACGATATGGGCATCGACAGGTGGCACTCTCCGGGGCCTGTGGAACCACTCTGGATCTTTCCAGCGCCCCCCCCCCCA